>OX454268.1:23993586-24082678 GCA_949715065.1 Periphyllus acericola
AATATGCCTTAAAAACCTGTTAAACTTGTACGCGCAGTCCTGCCCTAAAAATTACCGATGTGTGTTTGAGACAAGATAAAGTAAATTTTCGGAAATTGTCCACGAACGTTTTCTACCACCCGGTGTAGTCCATGGGCTACACGTTTAGCGACGTGCACCGTCTTTGGCTGGTAAAATACTTGTAAGCAATTTGGCGTTTTCACCAAAGTACAAAGAGTGTCATCGCTCGGAAACGAAAGTACATTGACATGTCGAAACAGTAACAATTTGACGTACCACGGAGTGGTTGGTTTTGGTTCGATAACGCCGGAAAAAATAAAAATAAGTTACATGGCTCGTCGACATGTAGAATACCAATAATTATGTCGGCTTCTTAATTAAGATTCTACGTAGTTAATTTTTTCACGAAATTCTAGTTTATATAATCGGCTCACGTGATTGCTGATATTTATAAGCCTTGAACAGTTATTTTATGATTTCCGATTCGCCGAGTTGAACATTTCTAAAAAATGTACGAAATCCGAAGTATGCTCTAAAAATGTACAAAATCCTAAAGTATGCCGTAAAAATGCGATATAATTATGCAAAAATATGCACAATTAAATGTTCTATACAGCATCATTAGGTCACGAAACAAATGTTGATATAAGCTATAGCTAATTGTCTCGACCAACCAATAAAAATATGCAAATATATACAAATGTCTGCCCTAATAATGACTATCAACACTTACATACGTACTAGCGCCTAGAGTATGGGCTTTACTTTGACATGCGCACGGAACGATGATGTTGCAGCAATGACATAAACAACAACATTTCATGTCGTACAAGTCGCATAACCATCGATATATTTGTAAAAATAAAATTAGGACATTTCACAGTATTAAAGTCTGTTTTGGTTGAAAATTTGGTCTTGCCTTTGCGACACTCGATGGTGCTGCGGAAATGGCTGCACTCTCACCTAGGAATATCCGAATTTTAAAAACTCTGTTCGTTTATGCTGGTTTGGGCCCGATTTCAGCGTTTGCTCATAACAAACCTTGAGTTCTAGTGAATTGTTTAAACTTTAAGTAATCCGAACGCGTGGACACACGTGGTTTAAACGGGATTTTTCTGACTCCAGATGATAAATAACAATAATTTACACTCACCGTCGCCCCAGTGTCTATTTTTTTTTTTGGCTCAGCCCTGATACTATTATAAAATGTAAATTATTTTTTCCTATAGCTTAAGTTTATTCGTGTTTATCGTTCGATAGTACCTGTATTGTCTATATGCCGCCACGTGTTCGATTTATGAGCGTGACGCCTCGTTATTACTTCGCTCCCGAGAATTAAGTCGGCAGACGCGCGCGTTCGTGGTAATATAGATAGATGTACGTTTTAATATTCAAGAGCTGACGGCGGCGACGGCGAACGGTGAAAGGGAGAAAAAAAAACGTTGTAGACGAGATCAATGAGCGAATGAATACGTTTGCAATGAAGGCCGACGTTTTAGTTGACAAGGGGACGGAATGACCCTGTTCTCATGAATATTGATGACGGCAGGTCCGAGAAACTCCGAGACATATTAAAAAAAAAAATAGAAATAAAAAATTCACTGAACGGGAAAGGAGGAACAAAATGCTACGGTCAGTTATATTATTTTTATTGAAAAAACAAATGTTTTTGCGAACTTCTGATAAATTTATAACTAGATACCTATACCTAATACAAATACAAATACCTATTACCAATACATTTGATTCAGGTCGTTTTAATCGTATGGCCGATCGGGTAATAGATGTTTATTTTCAACTGAAAAGCACCTTTTTAAATTGTATGCTTGTCATTAAGACGTAACCAAATCCGTGTTCAATCGAGATCAATTATTGTTGTAATTTATTCTAAATATCTCTTTAAAGCACCGTATCAATAGAATTAACAAATATGTATACGAACATCTGTGGTAATATAATGAATACAATTAGTTTGTATTTACAAACTTCTAATTCGAAAAATTGTTAACAGAATAGTTTGGAGTAAAATATAGATTAGATAATAGCATTCAAAGTATGAAATGTCTAATGAAACTTACTCGAAAAATACTATTTGAGATTTTCGTCGTTGATTCTATATAGTTTGTTGATTTTAACGTTTTTAAAAGTTAAAATTTTCTCTTTTCTCTTGTATTTCACATTGAATGTTCTGGCGCGGTACACACAATATGTTTCCATCGCTTAATTGCAGCGTAATCGATTGTACACCAACTTGCACGCGAATATATACTATATAGATTTTATATTTTTCCGCATGAAATACTAGTTTTTCATTAAAACTATGTAGCACATCAAGCTGGTGAATATTAGTGTGTACAGAATAGATTATTGTTAAATTCAACTCAAAGGCTTTTTAATAACAATGAAGTAAAAAACTGTTCAGCAGTAAATGTTTATGTAGTTCCTTTTTATCCAAATATTTACGACTCTTTATCAGTATTTATATAATACTCTCATATCTGTATGCTTTCTTTTTCTCTTTGTGAATAAATTTGATGTAAAACGTCGAAAAATGATGTAATCCTGGTATTAACTTTTCATGTTTATGCAGTGGTTTATTTCAAACATCACACGTTTTATTAAAACATATTCTTTATTGGTTAATTTTTGTAAATTTATAGATAAGTTAGTTACGTTCCTAATCGTATATATTATACCATATAATATTCAGTAAACTAATTATTTGTTTTAAGTGAAATTCGTGAACAGAATGGAATATAATTTTGACAAAAAATGGGTAAGTCTTAACGTAATTACATACGAAAAATATGAAATTACTCATAAAAGTTGTACTGTTTCGGATAGGTCACGGGAGGTACTTAACTGGGTATTCGAATATGGCTATACGAATAAGATAAAATGGGATTATGTGTTTCAAGCACTTATATTGCTTCGTATAGTTCAGTTAAGACCAGTGCCGTGCAACATTGAATTCGAAAATAATGAAAACTGATAAAAAAGTACCACCCAATGTAAAATGCAGAACAGCCGACAAAAATACTTGTATTCAGATTTCAGGTATAAAATATCTAAGAAATAGTCCAAGTAACAATTGTGTCATGTCTACAATAAGTAATTATGGTAAAATGTAACAAACATAATAAAAGTTGTAGTGTTAAAAACCTTATAAAGAAAATTATAATTTTTTATTTAAAAAGTTTACCAAAATGCATAATATTTTATCCATACGTTTAGTACGGCATATGAGAAATCACAGAGAAAATGTTATTTTCTTTTATCTTTCATAATATTTTACCATTTTTACCTATCCACAACAAATAACTAATTTTAAACGAGGTTCGATATTTAATCTTCCAAATCACATATTATGAATATTTAATGTTGTTCCAATGGATTTAAGTAATTGAAATACCATACAAAATGAAGAAACTCCTAGAATTGTTATCGTAGTATAGGTAGTTTGGTGTAATTTCTTTTGAAAGCTATTGAATTTTTTTTTTTTTTATATACCTCTTCCGTATTGATTTTTTGATAAATTGTAAGGGGCTATTTCAAATATCTGGTGCACTTTATTGGTTCAAAAAGTGTTTTCCGAAAGAAACAAAAAAACACATATATCGTAAAAAAACCTATATTACCTTATAGCTCATTGTTCTATTTAGAATTTAAAACGTGCGCTACGAATATCATATAATAAACATACTTAAATTATTTTATCTTTCAACAGAAAATTAGAAATATGTTCACCATGAAAAAATTTGATTTCTAAAATTTGATTCCACTAGACTCGGGTCAATAAAATATTTCAATATCTATGGTTTACGAGAACATGTATCATGTTCAATTTATGAAGGTTTTTTATATGATAACACCAGATGATCAAATCCTGTACCATTTTATGATCAACATTTCAAAAATATAAATACTCTATTTATCTACACACGTTTGAATTGACTGTCATACTTGTATTTATATTATTTTTTCTAAATAATAGTAAGGGTACTACCGGTAAACATTATTACTAGGTAAAATAATTTAACATTAAATATGATTTAAAATAAACATATATGTAATACTATTTGGGATAAATTTTGTAAACAATGTAATATAAGCTAGCTTATAGCCTAATATTTGTATCCATTATCCTTGTATTATTTTTAATGGTTTTAAAGCTGAATTAAGTCTAAACGTTTTTTGTCACGTTGTCACGTAGTCTGTTCTGAAACCGAGAAGTACATACTATGACGATGTGGTGATAATACGCTTTCACGGTTAAAAATATTCAATCCCTTTTGGAGGAAGTCCAAATAAACTGAGAGAAATATAAAGAGAATATGGGAATAAAGAGAGAGAATAAGTAGGTAAAGAGGACTGATCTTTTATTTTCACTATTTAGAACGTATTGGGTGTAATAAAACTTTCTCCATACGTGTGTACCTTGGTTAGAAGTGGGATTCAACGGAATATCCGGTAGGAGGTGAAGGGTAGATAAGAAGGGTCGAGTGGGGAAACAAGAAGGGAGGACAAATGGGGGAGAAGCAGCCCTTTTATCGAACCGTTCGTTTTCTCTCTTTCTAGCTTGGGCTCCGTTAAAATTTATAACCAAAATTATGGCAGCCATACAACACATAACAAAGTGCTCGTACCCTACTCGTCAAATGCACACTATGCGGTGTGCGCCTAACGTATAAAAAATAATCCCAACTAGTAATTGGCTCGTTGTTTTGACCGATCGTTAATCTTCCTTTTAACTAATCGATCATTAAATTCCATAATTAGACATTAATCATATTTATAGTATTGAATAATCATAGTGATGATAACTATCATCATTTTGTATTAAATCGAAATATTATTTTTATCAACAACGATTTAAAATTAAATGGAATTGAAATAATAGAACGTTTTTTAATATATCATTGATAAAAAAAAAAAAATACTAAAAATGTGCAGGGTATGTTTTAAAAGTACATGACGTGTACATAACTAATATCAATAAAACATGTGGTTTTATACCTATCGCATGATGTTAATGGTTTATTATTAATATTATTAATATTATTAATGGTCTCATTAAATTAGAAATGTTATTACAAATACAACATTTTAATAATATGATATTTAAAACAAATTAAGTAATTGTTGAACAATATGTAAAATGTCATAACTCATAACGATATAAAAAATAACATTGTGATTCATACCTAAGTATGTTGTAATGAAAACCACAGATAAGCAGACAATAACAGCATGAAAAGGGCTTTTTAGTCTCGAATATATAGGTACTGCTATTAACAAAGTTTCTTTTTTTTGTTAGGTTTCATTGTCTCACCACTATCAACCAATGTTTCAGTGACACGAAATATCTGTTTTTTTTTTTTGTATAAAACATGTCCCAGTGCCATAACAATACAGTTTTATTAAAACGTCATTGAATGTTTTTCTATTAAATAAATAATAAATTTCACAACTTTGTGTAGGAATATTATTTTTTTGGTAAAATAATGTGATGAAAAAACAAAAAGTACACACAGTTCACATGTTAACGTATTTAAAATAAAAAAAATATGTTAATTTAAAAATCAATAAAAATAATAACATTTTCAGAAGAAAAAACATATAGGAATTTCTGTTGTTCCTAAATGTATTATTTATTATTGTTTATGATCATACTTTTTTTTTGCGTAAATATATTTTAACATTTTTGGTCAGGTTTGAATAATTTTCTCCTTTCAAAACGAGAGCAACAATAATAAGCTACTATAATATTAAGGTTGAACAAAATAAACTGTAGGCACTTATGAATTTAATTTTTGTATTAAGTCAATCTTTATGTTGAAAGTATGTTTGGAACGGTCGAAAGCAAAAATTAAATTAATTTGAAACTTTAAAATTAAAATGTTCACCCTGATACTTATAGTTTATACACAGTAAGACACTTAAATTTAAATGATGAATCATTTACCCATAAGTTCCTAAATCATTTTCAAATGGGTACAAAATATATACCCTTTCACGTAAGTTTTTCTCTATATTTCTTCTGCTTCCATTTGTTCAAAAATGTACATGTGGATATCATTTTATAAGTTCATATACCTTGGATATGCGCGTGTACATATACAATTTATGATACTCAATTCAACTTTTCTTTTGTACATTTTTCACGATGACGGTTTTTTTCTTTTTGAAAATTATATTCTGTTACTATTTAATTGTAAGTATTAGGAACATGAAACTATTACAGATCAACTTCTATAATTGAATGAAATAACATATTTTCATTTTTAAGTAAAATATTATTTAATATAAAAAAATATAAAATATGGAATGTGTTATAAATGCTTTTAAGAAAGGAGTCATAAATATTATTTCTTAACCATATAAGTAATAATGTTATTAACGTATGTACTATACATTTTAAATAATAGTTATGAAAATTTAAAATAAAATGTGTAGAGGAGAACCTACTTTCGTTTCTTATCCTATTATATATCACGAGTAATTCATTTAAATGACAACGATGGAATAATATGCCTTGGAAATAGTATTAGGCCTAAAATGACACTATTCCGTCGTCGTAGAAATAAAATAACAAATATACAAACAAATGTAGCCACTATTAGTGAGTAGTTAATATGAATAAAATGTAATAGATTAAAAATGTGTGTGAAAATACTTAAATTATGAATTATTATATTTTCTTATAATTATAATGATATTTATATTTATATTTTATTGTAAAAATGATATTTTGTTATATCTATACATAACATATGTATATGTTCATATAAATATCTATTATAGTGTTTCACTAATTATTAGTTCATAATATATTAGATAGAAATGTTGATTTTTTTTTTTAATATCAAAGAAAATATCCAATAAGTTACGAAAAAAAAACTGAAATCCCAGAGATATAAGAATATAAGCATAATTTCCATTAACAGAAATTCGAAAATATCCGTTACTTTTTAAGTTATAAAAATGAAAATAGGAATAATAAATAATATGAAATACCATATTTTTGAAATTCAAACATGTCGTTATTGATAGGTTACTAAGTTACTCGTGTTCAATATCATGGGAGTTGGTACGCAGCAGTAATCTATCAAAAAAGTAGAAAAATATAAATATTGTTATCTGAGAAGCAATTGTTATTTTGTCTTCATTTTTTATTTGACCCGACGCGTATTACAAAACGGAAACAATTTATCTTGCTTCACTTCAAACAGGAATAATTTAAAGAAATACAACAAACTGTTGTTAACATAATTCAAACCAAACATATATTAGAATTAAATTAATTAGCACATAGTGCTTTATACTGTTCGTGAGCTTAAGATATACCATAAGGATATTTTGATTAATACGCCTTTTAATTATTATTAAAATACTATTAAAATTACATGAGTTCCAGTAATAAACGCTAAAATATCGTTGAAAATTCTACAACAGTTGTATACAATCTAGTTACCGCTCGTATGAAATAATGCACCAAATGAATTCAAGTTTAAATAATGTTATTTCATGATGAAACATATCACATAAAAGGACTTGAGTTATATAATATTATAACATTTTTTAATATGTACAACAAAGGCTTTGATGTATCTTGGAAAATGAAATTTAATCTCATAAAAGAGAGACTTGGATTAATTAACTCGGTTCACAATTTGAGTTGTATGCAAAGTATAAATTCTCACATGTAGAAAAACATTAGTAATATTAAACCATAATATTATGTGTTTGCCATAATGTAACATTATTGTATATACAGCTCTTTGATCGTAATAAATTTAAAAAAACACTTAACAGTAAAAAAATATTTATATATATATATATATATATATATATATGTATATATATATTACAATTATAATACAAATCAGTTTTAACACTATTTCAGTTTAAAAAAATTGTTAAATTAATTTAAATGAATTAAAATTAAAAAAAACTCATATTCTAGAATTACTCATTAGTAATAATGTTTGCATTGAAATTCAGTTAAATCTTATGCGAAGGTCAAATTCTAGTCAAGCCTGTATCGTGTAATCCTGAATTGTGTAAAAATACCAATGATTATATTTTGTTTTAACATGTACCATTGTACCTAGTTAAATAAAATAGGGGATTAGGGGTGTAAAATCGATTTGGACGTCAGTTGCACACCAAGTTTGAAAACTATCGGCACACTATAAAGGAAAACACTCTGAGATTTAATTCATATTGCAGCTTTTGTTCGGAAACACTAAAACGCGATACCCTTTGACTCATTGAACTTGTTAGCGATGTTAAGTTTTTCTTGGTCAAATATTTGAATCACACGAACAGAAAAAATAAAAGCAATAAAACAAAGTGCTTTTTGTGCCCTCATAGAAGAGGGCGAATCATTTTATTTGGTCATCTTTTAATTTTCCTCCAAAAAGTTATACTAGAAATGTGTGCACATACCTCTAATATTAAATAGTCAATACAGAAATAAACGGAATAGTTGATTGGACTATATAATACTTACTTATTTTATCAAAAATAAATCCTATGTTTTAGCTTATAACGTATTAATAATTTGCATTAAATTTCAGAAAATAATGTTAGAGAATAATACTATAGTGATGTAGTGTACTTAAAGGTTATCGTCTTTAATCTTTATATTATAAACTATTTTTTGATCAGTTTTTAAATATAAATCCAAATGTATATTAAATATTAATCAATATTATTGTTAAGAAGGAAAAGCATTATATTTCTAAATAAATTATTTTGGTTGTTATTTTATCAATAATGAACTTATTTTAAACTACGCTGCATGTTAGTTGTTCAAAACTTGCCATTACCAGATTGTTGTCAACTCTAACTGACGTGGTTATACAACCACGAGATTAATCGTTATTCTGTATTCCATTATGTAAAAACATGATCGATTTTTATTTATTTAATTTTCTACTACAGTGTATATTGAGATTTATTTTTAGGGTACATTTTCGTCTAGTATAGTAGTTTGGTTTTATTTTTTTTCTTAATAGTGTTCATATTGTTAATCAAATTATAAATAAAATATAATATGTTCTGATATTCAACAATAAATTAGAGTTTTACTTTTATTGGTGTACAATGCGTAGGTTTATTGGTGTACAATGCGTAGGTTTATTGTATACATGCATTTAATGAACACCTACATAAAACTGTATTACGATTATTGACTGTTTTAGAAATCTATATGATGTGTGGTACTTTGTGTGATTTGAAATCGACTATAACCTAAGTGAGAAATTCACATTTGCAATTTTCAACGTGAATGACTTTCTCGTCAAATACCAAAAGTCAATACCGAATGGAGAAGTAAAACATCTACCTGGGCAAAAAATGAAAACAACCCTGGTATCCCTGGTAATTGATTAAAAAATATCGTAAGATTATATATTCAATTTTTTTATCATTTATCGCGATTGGATACGTTTTAAAGTGTACAAGATTGTTCTCGTATGTGTTGAACGTATCAATTAAAATATGAAATAACTGTAGAAATTATCAAAATCGATTAAAATCTTTAACAATGAAAATATTGATGTAATTCGTAGTATTCTTATGAGTACCGTTGACTGTTTTTTTTATTTTTTTTTCAACATGAAATTAACTTTCGAAACGCCGTCCGGAGTGCGTTATACTTCGTCTTTATTCATTCCCGGTTACATTGAAGGAACTTAACGAATAACGACGCGCGGTTTAACCTGACAAACACGCACACCGACTAGACGGAACAAGAACTTTATGACCGAAACATCTGCGCCACGTAATTAACGAACTTTTCACGTTCCTCTTTACCACCTTAACAATCTCAACACCAGTATTTGAGAAAGCTAATGGAGGTTAATAAAGTTTTCCGGAAACCGCGTACAACCACGCTACGCGAACCAATATCTTGTGGCGGAATTGTGCTGACAAAAATAAATAATTATAAGTAGAAAAAACCTAAATCTACTATGCGTCTGTGCAATATATTATCCTAGAATGGTTTTCGTAAACATGGCTATTGATCATGTTGTGCTGCGGCGTACGCGTAGAACTGCCGTTGGAAGTCCAAATGTAAGTCGGCCACGATTCTTGTCCGCGTGGTAATATTATACAATTTTTTATATTTTCATATGATGATCAATGCAAGCTAGCCAACGCATATGTCTATAGTTGCCATTTGTCATAAAAACATTAGATCGTTTGATGTATTATTCATCTTTTTATATATTTTTACGTGTGCCCTACCTACGTATTTTAACGTTTAACCACATAGAACTACGTCACATTCACCAACGTCAACAGCAGATTATAAATCAAACTTGTCCAATCGAAAATGAACATTTATTTGACACAAACTAAAATATAATATTATTTTACCGCACGCGAAAAGTCAAAAGTCTAAAAAAATAAATAAATTGCGTGTACTAAATAATAATAATAATAATAATAATAATAATAATAATAATAATATATTACCTGAAAACCGTCATAGGTCCACGAACCGAATTTCATCACACACGTTTGCTCGTCAAACGGGAAGAATTCTACGTCTATTTCACAGGAAGACTTGTAAATAGCCGGAGGTTTCCATTCAACCCGGCCGCTATAATGAAGCATAGCTTTGGTGGCTAATGTTACTTCGAAATTCCCATCAGCACTTTAAATCGATACACTGAGTTAATTATAAACATAATATGTGCGTGCTTCCGTTAAAATGTGGTCAGAGAAACACTTACTTGTTGTAGAGAACAATGTCTGGCCTCCAAACGTGCTCTGATGGCACGTGTAACCCTTCAACACCGCCATATTCTTTTGGATTCCACGTTAACTTATAATCGTACCAATACTGTGTAAATACCAAAAAACAAAACAAAATTACGTTCGATAATTTAATTAACGTACTGTTAAGTAATGTAGACTAATTTTAGGGTGTATAGAAATTAAATTCTAAATTATTTATGTCGATAATTTGTAAATATATCTCATTATCGAACCTATAAATATTATAAATCACAAGTGCTTTAAAACTGTACGTTCTTTTTCAACTTTTACAATTTTATAAGCTTGTTATGAATGCAAATTTATACGATTTTTCAAATAACTGACTTTGATTGACTTCATTTTTAAATGAAATGTCATAATACTGATAATTATTGATATTATACAGTAAAGATTTTATCGTGAAAATTATTTTGTATAAATAAAGTCAAAATTTAAAAGTAATTTTTCTAATAAATATATGTATATGAAAATTTGTTTTTATAACTACATTTTAAATTGTAAAAATCGAGTTTGATTAAATTACAGTTAACTCGATTTAGTGTTTTACTTTATAAATTTAGTTAGAGAAGTAAGTAAGTATCTTTTTCTAATTCTTACCTGTTCCACCCATAAGTTTGTCGTCATAATTTGATTTTTTAAATTCTGAAACAAAATTTAATAAATGATGAAAGGTGTGATGAAGGATGAAAATTTTTTTATTTAATGACACCTACTCGTATTTTAATACCTATTGAATTTGATACTTAATATTTTGGTGGGTCGGACCAAACTCTTACAAATTTATCTTTTGCTGTTTAAACGTGAATAAATTCAAACAAACTTATTTCAATTATATCTATAAACTTAATCATAAAGATATTTTTGTATTTATTTAGAAATATTCAATAATAAAATAACATACTTAAATTTATTAAAAACAAAATTATTCTTTCTGGCAAAATAAGAAACATAATATTTTTATTTAAATTCACCATGTAAATTCATTGATAAGTTGATTACTATAATTGGCTAAATAAATATTATTATAAGTTAGTAATTGACAAAATTAACAAACTTTTAGGGTAAATTATCGATGTAAATATTAATAGACTATAGATTAATAATTTTTATCGCTGATCAAGAAACTCTTTTTTGGCTTTTAGGGTCATCAAAGCCCTAGCAAAAATGATTTAAACTATTTTTTAATAATACAAATACATATAACTATAAGAATTAATACCAACTGAACTTGTGTAATCTATCAATAATATACATTTGAACAAGTAGTTATATAAAGGTACATTCGACATGCTGTTCAGAAAAATACTGTCAGTTATAAAATAATACATTTTTTTTTCAAATTACACTCAAAACAATAATTATATTTCAATAGAGTAAATAATTGTACGCATATTATAGAAACAACATTGATTTAATTTATGTTAATTTAGTTTCGTTTTAGAAAAACGGTATTTAAGATACCTACTTATTGAGTTTTTGAAATTTTCGATTCTCACATTCTCACTCGACATTTCTTTGTCAGGTACTTTGTGTGTCGTTATAGTGGCATAATGCACGTGCACAAAATGTGTGGAAATAAAAATATAAATATATATTGTATGGCCCATTGTCGACTTATCTTTGTCACTACAAACAGATGCAATTTCCGTTTTAACGGGTTCAATATCTTCTTAGTTCTTATAAAGAAAAATTGAAAGAACTGGAAGTCTTTTTCATTTTTCAACATAAAGTCTACGGAAGAAAATCGCAAAAGATATGAATATCATCTTAAATGATAACTAAAGAGCAAAGCAATTAGAATTGCTTCAATTGAAGTCATGTTTTGGTTTAGTGGAAAATCGTGCAAATCGACGTTATATTTTGAATATAACGTACAAATATTACGTTTTTCACAAAAAAAAACTCTTCAGCAATTGAAATTTAATAATAACTATATATCGAACTTATTATATTATTAAACATTTTTATATAAATCAATGTATATTTAAGAATCTCAATTTCAAAAAATAAATAAAAAAGAACACATTTTTAACACCTAGTTTGCTAAAATAATTGAAGACACAATCAACACGAATATATTCAAAAAATAAATAAAGTATATTATTTTATTGATAAAAAATGTAATTCAATGTAAGATTTTATTTACAAACAAAATGAATAGAAAATTTATTAAGGGTGTACATTTTTTGGCTGTACATAGTTCGCTCATTGTTATGGTCCATGTCTACCTTCTTTACAAGTCATTTGCGCATTGTATGATTTTTGGAGTATGCATCGTTTACGTATTACCCGTTTAACTTACATTATTTTCGCATCAGCATATTTACCCTTAGGTGCAATTTATATATTTCATATTCATTTCACTTCTAGCTCAAACCATAGGAATTAGAAGAAATAATGTCTTAATTTATTAATGTCTTAAAATAATGAAATAATATTATCACCTAGTCCTTTTTTCGATAAGGTTTTCTGATAATGTTCTTATTATTTAAAACTGTGTAAAGAGTAAACTATTTCCTTGTAAGCTGGAAAAATTATTAAAAATCAAGAAACTAATGAAAATTGAATGTTGAAACGTCAACATTTTCAGAAAAATTAGTCCTATGAAATGGCTAACTTCGATATGTATAAAAGTTAATTTTTTAACTTCTTTAATATTACACCTATATTTACCAAACTATTATCAACAAAATTGTCTTTAGCCAGGGACGCTCATAAAAAAAAAAAACTGAATTCGATTACCTCTATTAACGCAGGAGATATCGCTCTGTGTAAAATCTGGTGGGACACTTAGTATATCTAATAGGATTTTTTTTGTCAAATTATAATTAACCTAATAATTAAATTCATTAAATAATGGTCAACACATTAATATATTTAAATTGTGATGGTTTTGTGAAACATATTTATTATATTATAATTATACCAACAGTTTTATACAAAATGATACAAATGTTGATAGAATCCACTGTATTACTTAAATTTTAAGATTTTAATTTAGGATTTATTTCAATATTGCTTTTAGCATATGACAGGATTAATCACTTTAAGAAGAGTCTAGTGAGCAATGTATTTAAACCCCTGAAAATCGATTATCTTCCCGCTATCATACCCCCTCACAAAATTGTACAATATTTTGTTTCTATAAAAATATACTTAGATTGAATTAATAATAAATTTTTGTAAATCTAAACCAATTTGTCATCGAGCTCCGAAAAACCTAATGACAAGGACAAACAGAATAAATCTGGCCAAAAGATTGTATACAGATTGAAAACAAAAATACTTATTGACAGTTGCTGAAATGTAAGCATAATAAATCGTAAGTACGAAGCCAATGGGTTCTCATCCTTTTCTGTCCTAGAACTACCCCTACAAGCCATCATAATTTCCCGGAAGGTAAACTCTTATGCGTTGTAAACAATTTTTTTTTTTGGTGCGTAATGCAATATAGTATTATATAATATAACAACGTTCGAATATAAATTACGATTGTTTTTGAAATATTAATTGTATTTTTTTTTTCAAATACATAATTATGATTGGAAAAAAATAATGACATTTTCTTCACGAATCACTCGTTGTAAATCCCCATACTGAGCATCAAATGCGATATTATAATTTTTACTGTGTACGCATCATTAACCCGCGATTTGTTTGCTGAGGCGTACAACAGAGAGTTTCGTCTGTTAGAGACTAAACGTTATAATAAGTTATGGTTATGCATCACTCGAACAATATCCATTAGACCGTCTAAACGTCCGACTTTTAACATTAAATAAAATCGTCACAAATATTTCGCATTTTCGCTGTTATTCTTTCGTGTATATTGTCCGTTTAAAATTAGAAAATTTAAGCATAATTGTGATGAAATCTTTCAATAATCTGTTACGAATCTAAAAATTTAGTTTTCCGGCAATGATTTTTTTTCTATGATTCACGTGAAAATTTAAAGCTAAAGAAAACGAACATTATAAAAGGCGATAAATACACAAATATCTACAGCCTAGAACTTTTATAACCCAAGTTCACTTTTTCCATCTTAACACAAGATTTATTATTACATACTATTTTGTATTGAAAAGCGTCGATCATCACATTTGAAAGTTCCTTCAAATCTTCGTTTACTCAAAAATGGTCAAGCTTTGTTAAAAAAACACTTTCGCTTCTTATTATTTTCTCATTGTTATTTCGATGATTTACTCCATTTTTTTTCTTTTAGTAATGGAAAATTTGAAGAATGACCTCTCTAATGTATATTCTGTGTTCAGTTGATACTATTTTAAACTTTTTGAACTTCTTCTCGAATTCAAGAAATATTGTAAGAAAAAAAACAAAGCAAGCTAAATACAATTCCATGCTGTTGTTTCAATTAACATGTACAGTATCTCTTTATTCCGTTCGAAATCTAGAAGACTCAGTATTTTTTATTTCATGAGATATTTGCCAAAAAAATTTAAAATGTAAAAATCTAATGAATATGAGTATTATACGTACAGTATAATATATGTATATAATTAAATTTAACACATACCAATTACCAATTTATGATTATGTAAAACCTTAAAATTATTGATACCTATTCATATAAACTTTTATAATCGTACATTCTTAAAAATTATTGAACAATATTGTTCAGCTATAGCACAAGTGTGTATTCGTTTTAAAAAATATTGATTAGATAGATTATTTGTATAGATATTGGGTTTTGTATATATTATTATGTGCACTGATGTATGGTAAACGATGATTTATTTTAATTGATGTCTCCGAAAAGCAATTCAAAGATTGGTTTTTAAAATACTCGTTTTCAAGTTAAACTTCAAAATACATGAAGTAATTTACCAAATAATTAATATTTATTTGTAATCGTCAAGTATGTCTAGGGAGAACATAACATCTACTTCATCGTTCATACATAAGCACAATAAATATTCCAATGCTTGATTTCGAATTTAATTTTGTGCAACTCATTTTGTTGATAAAATTGATCGAATAAGGATACATTTTTTGAACTACCTATTATTCATTAGTTTCTATCTATCAATAAGTGTTTAGTTATATATAAAGTTCGAACCATTTTTAATTATGAACAATTATGTGTTGAACACAAAATATACTATTGTTCTAACTCTATGAACATCGTTGTTGTACCTTATACACATTTTATTAAAATTACACTATGTGACGTATAGTCCTCAAAATAATAAGACAAAATTGTTTGTTAATTTATATATTTTATTTTTAATACATTTCTATACAATAATACGCGGTGTTAAATATAAGACAAGTCACTCGTCTACATCAATAGATAAGAAATGTCTTTAGTAAAATTAACAACTTTGTTATATATCTACTATTACGTCGTGTAAGTTGTTGTTTGAATAATCTAATTAATCAAACATTGCAGTTGTACAAATAAGTCATTATTTTTAAGTTATTAAATTTTAAGTTATTAAATAGGTACATAATAATATTATATTTATGTTGTTATCTATGAATAATGTTGACTTTAAAGTTGAAAGTTTTAAAGTTGAATACTTTAATCATATCAAAATTGTTATTGGAACTTACAATATCGATGAGTTGTGATAGTTTGAGCTTAATCTGTACTGGTAGCGGATCAGTATTGTTGAGCACAGGTCTTACGAGTTTATTGTAATTAGACAAAAGGTCATCGTACAGCCTTTTTGCGTCCGGATTCATCGAACATCCTAAAAAAAGTTCAATTTTTTAATTAATAAACAAATAAAATAAACCATTGACTTACGCGTATAATGAATAATATTAATTGATAAAATTGTTTTCATTACTAGAAATTGTCATATTCGAGAACCATAACAAAACAATAACAAATTAAAACTGTTAACGGTAGTGGGTAGATAATGTAATTTAATGTGTTTAGTACTCCGATATTACACTAGGTACCTACACATTTAATTGAATTTTTTGAGTCATAAAATGTATATAAAATATAAAAACAAGTAGTTATGAAACTGCCCGATAAACTAAGATATTTTTAATTATTTATTTTATGTGAGGTTTTGTTACCTTTCGACCGGAAATATTTTTATTATTTTTCCTTTAATTTCATTATGCTTTAAGTTATATTATATGTTAAGACATTTCATTATACGTTATATTTCGTCTCTTTCTTTGGTTTCATATTCTTTTTAGCTTTGTTTTATGAGTTGAATGCACTGAGAATTGTTAAAACTGATCAAGTTAATTAAACAAGTAGGTATATTTGAACATGGAGTTATGTACACAATTTCATACAAGGCAAATAATAATGGTTAAAAGTTACCAGTTCAAAACTACTTTATGGTTTCCTGAAGAATATGTTTCACTGTTCAAACAAATAAGTCGTGTTAAACTGCAAATACAAGGTAGATCTCATCTATTTAATTATAAAATAAAATAAAATATATATCGTTTGGAACAACACATTTTATTTAAATGATTTTTACGAATAAATATTAACAGATTTTTTTATTTTTTCATTACGGCGAATTATATCATCAACCAATGTAAATATCCACATAGAAGTGCATAATGTAAAATAGTATGATTCTCGGTAAAAATATTTGTATTTTAAAAATTACAGTACACTTTACATAGATTATAATAAGTATTTCCCTTCGTAAAAATATGCATTTAATGTGTACAGACCTTTAGATGTTATTTTTGGCTGTTTCTTTGTATTTTTATGATTTATTTTTCAAGATGCAAAGAAAATATTCAGCATATTATTCAGCAATATCAATTTAGTTTTATATATTTCTTTTCCTAACAATAAATACATTGAAAAAAGAATAAATTTCAACAATGTCAATGACTTTAAAATAATAATCACTCTTGCCAGACATTGAGTTTATACTTAAAATTAATAAAATCTAAGGACGTAACGATTAAAAATGTATTACTTTATTCAAATAATAATTAAATATTATTTTGAAGGTACAAAGTATTTTAATTTTGATTACATATAATAATGATAAGTAGCTTACAAATGATATAAAGCTTATTATGAAACTTTGAATATTATCTATTGTTATAAAAAAATGTAAACAAATAACTGAAAAAAATTAAAAAGAAGTCCAGAACTCTATTTTTATTAAATTTATAATATCGAAATTACCAATTAAAATACCTAATTTAAAAACCAAAAGTTCCTTTAAATATAAAGGTTTCATAATATTGTTTTTAATAATATTTTCAATAGAAATTATACAAGAAGTTTTTAACCAACATACCACAAACTAAGAACTAAAAGGGGCTATTTTTATCGTATGTACAATGTACATATAATATTTGCTTAAACCTTTTTTTTTTTTTGTTATTTTGTCTTTTTAATTAAGAATAAAACAAATACAAAAGATTAGTTACCTGGGTTATTTAAAGGGGTTTCCTTTGTATTGTGCTGTAAATTACTGTTATTATTTACTGTCAATGTTCTAGATACGTTAATCATTCTAAACATTTTTATACCTTTTGACCAGTGTTGAGCCCAGATAAATATTTTTTAATCTAGATAAAGATAGAGATAATAGACCTAAAATCTATTTAGATAAAGATAAAAATAAACTAATTTACAATTATCTGTTTAATAGATAAACGATAATCCTTATTTATCTAGATAAAAAGTAGATAAATTTTTAAAAAACAATGATTTAAAATTAAAATTATATTAGAACAAATTAATGCTTATCATAATTAAAACATTATTGTTGGTCTGTGAAATGTGTCGCAATTTTAAAGTGTTAATTCTATAATTTAAAATTTTTTTTTGTTTAAGATAAAAAAATCCATGTTGGTATATTCAGGTACATTTTGCCAATTTTATAAATATATAACTGAACATCATATAAGCTTTTTATTAAATAACTAAAATTTCATATATTCAATTTAAACCCTATATAGGGTTAATATATAGGATATACTCGTATATTTCCCACTAGAGGAAAACAAATTCTAGCGCCTCATGGTCATATGTACCATTGATTTTATAATATACTATAATATATTATAAAATCAATGTATGTACCTATGGTAATATTTTTCCCACTTATTTAAAAAATCTGTAATTTTTTTCTTCATAAATTATTGTATCAATTACATATTGAAACATTTAACATAACATTTTGAATAGGGTAAATAAATCGATAACTGTCCCGGTGGGAAATTATCATACCATTTCCCAAGGCTATTAGATTAATGATTATTAGTATAATCTAATAACCTTGCCTATTGCCCACCAAGGATAGTATTTTTTCCCCTATCAAAATTATTACTTGTATCAATTTTAATAAATAAGCTGTTCATCTTACAAAGTCTTTGACTGCACTTTTTTTTTTTTTTTTATATTTAAAATATATTTACAATCTGTGTACATAGAAGAAACAATAAGTAAATTAGATAACCTGATTACTAGACATGACAACGTGAGGGAAGGGAGTGTCCAGTGACACTACTTCCAGATTATGAACATGGGGGGGAGGTAATTTTTATAATAATACTATGGTACTAAATAATTTTAAGCAAATCACGCGGCCAATTGCGTTTGAGACGACGGGGAGGGTTGTCAGGTATTGCCCTAGAAGAGAGTTTAGATATTAGTGGATTGGAATGGTTAAAGGTATTTGTATGGAATTTGTTATAATGATGAGAGGCAAGTGAGGATAAATAAGGTAGATTGAGGTCGTGGTGAAGAGTGTGGTTGCTGACATACCAGGGGGCATTGGATAGGACCCGTAGAGTTATTGATTGGAACGCTTGGAATTTGATAAGGTTTGATTTTTTCGAGGTTCCCCACAGTTGAATTCCGTATGTCATTGCGGGACGTAAAATTTGTTTATAAATTAAAATTTTGTTTGTGAGAGAGGTTTTGGAACGAAGAAGTGGTCGTAATTTGTGAAGCCTGAGGTTAAGAGAAATTCTTTTGGTTTTGATATGATCAGCCCAAGTTAATCTTTGATCAAGAATGAGTCCTAGATATTTGAATGATTTGTCTATAGGAATTATTTGATTATTTATGTAGACCGGTGGGGTTGTTTTTGGTCTGAGGGTAAAGGTGATGTGAGTGGATTTGTTTTCATTAATTTTGATTTTCCATAGAGTGAACCAATGTTGTAGTTGAGTTAGGTGTTCTTGGAGGTTATTTACAGTGGTGTCTATTTCGGAGTTCGTTGAGATTATTGCCGTGTCGTCAGCGAAAGTAGCTAGAGTGGTGTTGTTAAAATGGGGTAGGTCTGCTGTAAATATATTGTAGAGAGTCGGAGATAGGATACTGCCTTGAGGGACGCCTGCCTTTATAGGATGTGGGTCAGAAGTTTCGTCTTCACATCTTCAAATTTTAAAAGGAGTTTCGTTATGTTTTATTTTAATTTTATTAGAAATCTAATTTTTTATTATATTTGTAATAATGTTGCTATTAAATTTTTTTCATTTTGTTGAGTTTGGGTCCGTTGTGAGTTGTGTGCGATTGCAGCGATTATCATTTATCATATGTGTATGCCATAAGTGCGCACAGATACTAGGTATTCCTCAAGCGTGTGGACACACCGCGTCAACGTGTCGTCCAAATTTATATATATATATCAATGATAATTTGTTTTCAAACACGAATTGTAACAGTTTATACGCGTGCACGATTTAAGATATCTTAAATCATGCATGCGTGTAAAGGTTTCTGATTATAAGATATGGATTTTTAAGAATTATTGTTGATTGATGTCTAAATTTAAACCGCGATCGTATGCTATATAACATCGAAAATCCCAACATAATTAAAATAATCATTTTAAAATTAAATGGTATTGACTTTTGACAATATTGGTAGTTTAAAAGTATGTGTGTATTTGTAATATATTTTTGTAATTTTAAGACACACAACACTTTATAATTTTGTCTTACTGATAATAATATTAAAATAGAAATAATTGAAGGGTGGACTGGAATAACGTGCTATGTAACATTTTTTCAATTTTCATGTTTTGGCGGAATAACATACTATGAAACAATCTCGATATATTTTAAGAATCGAAAAATCCCCAGAATGTTTTTATCGTACACAATCATCGTGTTTAAACTTAGAAACCGGCGATTAGTTGACTATTAAAACGTGCCATGTGCGTTAAGCGTTTACTATTCACAGTAAGTCAATGCGACATAAAATAATGGTAGTGTTATAGTCGAATATTGAAGAACGTGCTACGTGTGTTCCAAATAAAATTAAAAAAAATGTATAATACATATAATACAGTTTTCATTTTTAGTTGTTCCTGAACATTTACGAATTGCTACATAGCACGTTATTCCCGCCCACCCTTCAATTATTGTCCCATTTCCTATGCTCGTCATCGTCAATAAACGATGGAAAATAGTATAAATTGGTAACTACCAGGAACAAAAATAAAATAAATAATTGAATAATTAAAATTAAAATTATTTATATAACATAAAAAATAGATAAATTGTCGCAGATAACTGAATTTTTCATCTAAGATGGATAAATAGATAATGTTTAGATTTTTATCTAGATAAGATAATAGATTAATAATATTTCTAACTAGATAATTATCTAGATAAATTTATCTAGATAATTCTCAACACTGCTTTTGACTTCTGAGTAAGAAAAATAAATGATGATTTAACAAAATGTTACTTTTATATGTTAAATATACCTCTCTAGTTCTTTTACTGATTGAAAATTAAAAATTAATCGCACTTTACTTGAGTAACTTTAAAAATTTAGAAAACGTGTATATTTTTAATTTTTAATTAGATTATCGAGACTTTAATAAGTTTATTTTGGGTGTATGAGTACTGAAAATAAGAAATAACTCTGACTAATTTAGAAACTTGTTGTTTTTGTAGAACAAGTAAAGCAATAGAAATTCGTCTCATAAAACAATTATTCTGAATATTTTATCTTATAATAAATATAATGAATTATAAATTAAATATTTTAGAGAAGTACTTATATTTTCCTTTCTTGTATTGATACCAAAAATTTTAACATGACGTAACATAAGAAAAATGACTTACTTCAAAAAAATATTAAAAAAATCAATAAAATAAAAAATAATGTTTTATTGTTATTATTTATTGAGATTTTAAAATTATGATTAAAAAGTCTTTTCTATAATTAAAACAAAATCCTTTAATCAGGAACAGAAAACCATAACATAATTTTAGTCTATAAAATATTCTATTATGTTTTAGTAAACATTGCATTAAGTTTACAATTCAAATAACTCTTTAATTTTAGAATAACTTATTTCGTATAAAAAAAAATGTATACATGGAATAACCTGACCTACACAAAAAAATCTTGGAAAACAATTTTTCAGTTCTTTCTCCATATAGAGAATCTACTGAGAAAATCAAAAAAATGACATCTTTGAAGTGCTATCTGGTTTATAATGAGATGAATCTTTTGGTCTTACTACTTGAAAAAAAAAGAAACAGTACATTTTGTATTTAACTCGGAACCTAAAATGAATAAGAATAAAATATTATAAATTGTCTATATATTTACGATTTATCACAATTTTTACTTGATATTGGTTAACAATTTCGAAAAATCCCTATTATGAAGTAAAATGGATATTATTTCAGTAAGTATACTCGTTACTCGTGTACACTTACTTGAGAAAACTATATATCATTTACGTAGTGTATGTTCGTGTTACCTGCTATAATTTCCCTAGAGATATCGTTAGCCAACTAAAAAATTCTTCATTGCAAATATTCGGATACTGATATTAATAGTCACGTTGAATTTCGTGTGGTTCAAAAAGCCATTAGTCGTAAGACGATGGCATGAATATATATATACTTCAACGGATGGTTCAATACAAACCCCTATGTTGAGCCGCCCCCTGACCCGGAATCACCCTCCTCACTCTCTGACCAAGGAATATGGTTTTTGGGATTTTCGTGCAGTAGATTGAGTTCTCGAGAAATTCATTATGCCTTTCAAGCAGTCTAGATTATTTTTCTACCCTCCCAACCATTGAGTCGGACAAAAGATTCTTGTAGTAAGTTTCCTATTCTATAACTTCACGTACTATTGAAATCATAGTGAATTATGTTTTTATTCCTTCGGAAATATTTCTACAAATCAACTATACATTTTTTATAGTGAATGGTAGATCAATGACAAAGTTAAAATGAATGTGTTCAATATTCTTTAAAATTTTAAATAATATTTAAAATGAAAACCTTTATGCAAATTTATAGTCCTTGTAGCGTGCGATGTACGAGTTTATTAATTTTGTTAACTACAACTTCAACTTAGTTGATGTTTTATATTATAATCAATGATATTTAACCAAACTGGTAACTTACTTATAATGTTATATTTATAGTTTTAAGCTTCAGAATATTGAGAATATTGAACACAAAATTAGTGAGAAAATACGTGTTGCTTGTAATAAAAAATCTTTTTTTTTTGTCTAATAAGTATTTTGTGTTGTTAGACTTGAAAATATAATACAACTTTAATGAATCTTTACTTATGTCATAGCTTAAATTCATCGAATGCCATAATATTACATTTTATATGAGTCTTTACAATTATAAATCGTTTCAGTATAATTAACCTTCCCTTCGGACCGTTTTTTAATAATTATTGCATTTGAATACTGTTCTATAACACATCCATCTTATTGATAACTAAACAAAGTATGACTCGTATGCTTATGAAATACGTTTCTTTCTCGTTAATATACCTCAGCCAGTTTAAGGCTTTGAAAATTAAGAAACGAAGAATTAAACTCTAGATCTTTGTATGCAGTCGAGTTTTACATTTTTTTTTGCCCACTGTAAAATGTCTTAAGAAATAATTCTTATTTCATATGATATTAAAATATAGAAATTTTTATTAAAAATTGTAGTGAGTCATAAAGTACAAAAATTAAGTTAGTGTATTACCTTACGACAAAAATAGATGTGCAAAAGAGTTATAAAATAAAAAATTGTATACTATTTTATTATTTATATTATACATTGGATTTCTAAGTAAAAATGTTGTTTATCTAAATTCTAGAATTCGATCGAATTTATGTGTTTATTCTATTGAAATTCTAGAGTTAAATTTAATATAAAATTTTAACAGCGTACTTCAGAGTATAATGTGAAAATTGTGACCCATTTTCCACAAAACTATTCAAAAGCAACTTATAAATAATTGTATTACTCTGGAAAATATAATAGAAGCACAATAATAATTGAACAGCGACTCAGTAGTTTTTTTAGAGTTTGAGTTAAAAGAGTATATCATAATTGTTTGGGCGAAAATTCAATTTAAAATTGAAAAGTATCAAAGACTTACGTAGAGTTAACTTTACAAATATCAATAATATATATAAAATTGTATTAATCAATTCGATCGTTTAGTAATGCCTTCATAATAATATTGGTAAAACATGTTTTACTTTTGTACGTCTTTTATTTTTTAAGACTAGCAATGTTTACATCATTTGTCAATTGAACAATGGCAATACTAACTTTTTGTACACCTAAATATTGACGTATTTCGATAAAGTATCTGCAACTTAATAGAACACTTAAACTTTCTATTAGTTCACGTTTGATTATTATAGGGAGGAAATATTTTATATTAATATTATACATTCGTATTTGATAACTCTCCAGTCACCAATTGTTTGATTATAAAAATTGTTTTTCCTTACCTACTTTTTATCCTGTAACTTACCACAGAGAATTCACAGATTTTTAAATTAAACTATTGTTTCGGTTACTTCTATTAATGATTAATCATATGTTTTTTTTAGAAAGAAATTTAGAGAATATTTGAAATCTATACATGAATAGTACGTACATATGTTAGTGTCAAACAACCGTTAAAATTATTTTGTTTACCAATTGACTAATCAAACTTACGAAACAAATTAAAAGTCTCAAAGAAAATATGTTAGAATTTAGTAAGTTTTGTGTAAGCGATAAGTATACTCGTTATTTACTTGCACACTTCCAATTCTGCTATGTGCTCGCATGAATAATATAATTTTTTTATTTTTAACTCACCGGAAATTATGACGAGCATGATGCATAATATGATGGCGCCGGCCAACGTCTTCATTTTGCGGTGACCATGTCAAAGGTCACAGCATTAGGTAGCACCAACGCATGGTTTCCTGCAAATTAAAAATATTATAAAATAAAACATTCAGTTTCGGTACTGCTCTATATTTATACTTATTAACTATAAAAACTAATGGCGCCTTAAAAATAAAGATTTTTTAATCTCAAATATAGGTTAGGATGCAGAATGTGTATATTATATATAAAGATTTCGGTTCAAAAATATATCTGCTACATCTAACATATATCATCATATACATGTTAGATAATATCATTGATGTTATTATATACATTTCACTGAGAAAGTTCTTAGAAACATATTTTTATCAAAAAAGAACATTCAAATCATTTTAAAACTATTTATGTTTTATTTATTCACACTAGGTATAAAATGTTTTTGATCCTTTACAGAGTATTATTTTTCTTAATAAAATTTATATAAAACATATTTTGCTATAAGGTTTTTTTGGTGAATCTTTTTTATAAGCTTCAATATTTTCACTATTATCACAAGAAGTTGTTTATTAATTTTATATATATTACTTGAAACACGAAACCACGCAACGTTTTTTTTTTTACTGGAACATCTTAGCGTTCATTATATTCGCATTAGGGTTTCGTTCAACAAGCTTTTGCGAATCGTAAATCGTTTGAAAAATGAGAAGGTATAAGTACACGTCTGATACTTACCTTCAATTTAAAAGGGGGAAAATGCATTCAACTAAAAAACGTTTAAAGGAAAAAAAACATATATATTTCAAACGGTCATATCACGTATCAGAACATTCAGAACATTAGCACATCCAACCGTCATAATGTATAATAAATCTATATAAATCTATATTATTGGAAAACACGGTATATACTACTTTTTTCTTACGAATGTGATGTGTTCAAATTTTTATTTGTTTTAACTAGAAAATCATATTAAATCGTCACTTATGCTTCAATATACTTAACTCAACATTTGGAAGCTTATAATAAATCGTTTATAATTTTACTGATATTTAATATACTTCATTGCATTCGTTAGTTTTATTCCAGGAAAAAACTAAATAGTTTGAAAAAACATTTAAGTCAAATCTAATGACAATAATATTTTGAAAACCAAAATAGTTATATTTTACACATATTTTAGTAATGAGTAAGTGCTACCTACAAAAATTAAAGTTGGTTAAATATACGGTATTTCCTGTACTTATCTGTGTATATAATATATACAAATGCATTAATTTAATACTCATGATATATAATAAATTTGATATTTATAAGTAAATATTAAATATTGAATACATTTAAATAGTTGAATCCATTTACATTTTATTTTAAATATATAAAACCTAATAATTAATTAATTTCAAACAGAAATTGTTATGTTTTACTATTTATTAAAATATATTTATTTAGTTACTCGTAAAAATATAAAATATATAATTCTGAAATGTTGACCTTATACTTTTCCATTTACAAATAATTTGCTTACGTTTACTGTACTTTTTACTGAGATTTATCAGATAAAGTAAAACATAATTTTTACTTTCACATATAACGAAGGTTTGCTAATTTTCTGTCCGGTAAAATACAGAAATTAAAATGATAACTGAGACTGGAATTACTGAAATATCTTTTGTTACTATAGGCCATAGGGACAAACAAATAGAAATAAAACATAAACTTAACTTTGTGTGAATCATTGTAAAATAAATATGAAGTAGTCATATTTTAATAATTTTAATGCAATGATAAATTCTTATATACTAAAAATCGAAATTCTCAGCTGAGATTTATACATTGCGTTGAATCATTTATTTATATATATTTAACCTAAATTTAATCACCTAAAACCAAATTTTATACTCTTGTAAGTCTAAAATTACCAATCTTATAACACAAAATATAGTAGGTACTTAATTTTTTAACAACTACAATTTCTTATACTTTGTGTTGTAGCTTGAGAGATAAGTTTCCTTTTATTTAAATTATTCTACAGAAATCATTAGAAACACTTTATTTTTCTGTTCTAATTAAAAGTTTCCAATTATAACTCTGTTTCATCGTATCTACTAAAACAATGGTACTAGGCTATACATAATATATGATTTATGAATTATGCAAACTCTAAGTTTGAACATGAGATCTGCATTTCTGACAATACAACTATCCCAAGTGGTATATATTAAGTATAAGTATAAATATTTACAAAAGGAATTGAAACTCTGGTTTTCACGTTCGCGAAACATCGATAAAAACCCTTTTGTAATTTTTTACGAGGGATCGGATATCCTACTCTTCCCATCCGGGAATGTGTTTACACATGATTCACTTACAGTAGGCACCTGGAATCGCTAGTCGCTACTGGATAGTAGATAAGTAATACTGGTATAGGAATTAATGCTTTTGTTACGAAGTTAAGGAAAGTTCCGAACACCTCAGTTCCGGTTGAATACACTGCAGTGAAGCTATACAAACGATGTGATCGTCCTTGCACTTAGATATAAAACATCTACTAAGTTATTTTTACATTTTACAAAAAACTTTTACTAGCGTTATACTGTTGTCGTTTTTGAAATTAATGAACTTGTTGCAAATTAATGCGAGAATAGATGAAAATAAGTTACTATAATATTTTACTAATTTCACATTAAAATCAAAATTCCCATTTACGACTAGTTATTTGTCATAAGTAATTAATACTTACCTACACGTGAAACTTTTCCTATCGGAAAAAAAAACATTTCTGATGCATTACAAGTTGTTTTTGAGCTTAAAACAAATATGATTTGATAAACGTATACTATTGGTAAAATATAATCGAATTTAATTATAATTATGCTTCTCGTTCAACAAACGGATTATTATCAAAAACTATATTCAAACATCAAATTTAATAATTATTGACACTCGTAGTTTTGTTATTATTTTGAAGTCTCGTTTTCTGTATCATCAATATTAAAATTAAAATTGTAAAGTAAAAGATACTCATAGTTATTAGTTTTATTTTCATTACATTATGGGCGATTTCCCAAGGAGCAGTTGATTAAAGAAAGCTGTACATAAGTTAAAATTACGTTAATTATAATAATATTGGGAGTATTATAGACTAGTGAGGTTCTCATTTGCTAGACGAATCATTCGGTGGATGAGATAGTTACGGCCATAGTTGGCAGTTGGTGTGATGTAGAGGAACGTAGTAGGGAGCAGATAGCTTGGAAGATATACCAAGAATCCTAAAATTAACCTCTTCGAGAAGTTCAGGTGCATCAATGGAAACGCTTATAAGTTTGTTGAGGAAATTAAGGTTGGCTAATAATCTTCTGTCGGATAAACTATTTAACTTTAAATGACGTGGGATGGGGGAATAATCATATGGTTCAGGTTCTATTTAAGACGGAAAGAAACGAAATTGAAGAATTTACGCTAAACATGTTCATGATGGTATGAGTCAGATAAAATAATTGATCCACATTAATTTATTAATCTGACAAGAGCACGGTAAACATTTTTTAGGGAATAAGATAATTTGAAATCCATGGAGATGCGTTTAGTAGACCCTAGAGCTTGTTTTTAGAGACATACAGGTGACATGCTCAATATGAAGATGATAATCTAAATTAGAGGTAAGAAGGATACCCAGATCTTACTTAATAGACTAATAGACTAAATAAATAATTCTGAACTATAAATTTTGTTCTTAAATGCATATTATATAATAGATCACTGATTTAATTTTACCAGTTACAAAATTTAATTTATAATAAGAAGGTGATTCAATAAAGTTTTCAGAAAAGAACGATTTAACTATAGAAAATCACTTAATTTAAACAAAAAGTTCAATTTATTTCTGAAAAAATAATAACTCCGTCAAAATCAATAAGTTGTTAGTGCATTTTGATAACAGAACGAATTGATATTTATAAAATAAAATAGGTAAAACTAAAATTTTGCTGCTTTGCGTTTTTTTGGATATCTTAAATAATAGTTACACATAACATCTTCTAAAATTAAAAATATGTTGTACACAATTATAATCGTACTTTAAAAGTATTTTTACAATCAATAGTTCATTATGCTTTGATATCTAGTTTATACCAAAAGTTTTTAAATCGTAATTTTAATGTTATTGACTGTTAAAAAATAAACTACACTTTTTTTATAGTTATAGAATATATTATAAAAAATAGCGTTATTATAAAGATACATGACTTATAATAACATGTAAATAATTAATATATGAATGTATCTAATCAAAACTTTTTATGACTACTACTACTACTACTAGTAGTTTATAAATAAAAACATTTAAAAGATATTTAAATCATGAATTAAACTTCTGAATTTATTTGTAATTTATATGTACCTAAGTACCTTATACAATATTAAAACTAATTGCGGTTTTTAAATAAATATTTATAGCACATTTTTATTCATTCCTGTCATAATATAACATAGAAGAATAAAATATATATCATGAAAAATAACTTATAATATTCTTTACTCCACACATACGACTTGCAACCTACTAAGCTAATCCTCACCGCGGGTAGGTCTATAATTTCTATAACACTGAAATTATAAAACTATTTGCTCAAATATTTGTTCATTGTAAACAATCTATTATTTATGTAATTTTTAAATACACATAAAATATAATGTATTATAGATTATATATTATTATATATAATTTAATATAAACCACTCCCGCCGAAGTACTGTCACTGAATGGCTTATCCTTCAATACATGTATACAAGTAAAATTATATTAGTATGATTAGTAGTTTATAGTTGGAGCGCTTTGTTAATGCTCATTAGTTATAACTATTAATCTTGATATTATTGTTTACATTAAATCAAATATAACTTATGTTTAGTGTACCTTCGCGTACAAATTGTATAATTTTCGAAGTGAAAAAATTATAATTTTAAATAATAATTAATAGAGTATCATTAATTTGTAATTTTACAAAATATGTGAAAATATGATACTCTTATAAAAAAATAAATGAAAAAAATAACATTTTTATGTTTGTCTTGTGAAAACAAATACCTAATTGTTTTTACCATACAATTTGAACGTACAACTTGTACACTTTTGTATGCGTGTAATTAATAACTGCGCTCCAAGGCACCGTTAAATAGGGAGAAAAAATTGTGTAGCAATGATAGTTATTTCAAGAGAAAAACAATGCAATACCTTGTACTATGTCATTTTGCACTCGACGTATTAGTAAATTAAAAAAGCCAGTACTCGTCTTAGATCCAGAAGTGAATCAAAAGTTTTATATTTTATAATTGGTTTCGTTTTTATTGTTCATTTCTTTAAAATGATGAAGATTGATTTGTTCGACTATACAGTTTTTATCCCATGACAATTTATTCCTCACGCCCTCTTATTCTTCTTTATTTCTATCGTTATAGGACAGCTTGTACCATCCCACCCAGTTTGACATAGATAAATTGCCTCAGAAACCCCATGTAACTATTACCATCAAACATTCTAGTTTAGCCTTCCACATCGTATTTCGATACTTTTCATTTTCAAAATATCACACTAATAAATAAACTAATCGGTTACAGGTGAAAAATATGGTGTACAGTTAATTAAAATAATGAACTACGAAGTATGATGCATCAATAACATTTGCCGCAATAAATTAAATCATAACTAAATGTATTACACTATAATTTAATATTTTATTTTTAAAAGAAATTGACTCCTCGAATTTTCTGTACTAACCGGCGAAGAAGACAGCAATTCAAATCGAATAAGAAATGTACTGAATTATACAAAAGAGTTAACTTACTATAATTTTCATCGGTAATGGTATTGGTTTGAGAATACGATTTTAAATTATATGGCGCTATTGAAGTCGATATTACATTATATTTTATCTCGATTTATTTTACGAGATAAGGCCAAGGTTAAATTTTTAGTATTGCAATCAACGGAAATAAAGTATCTTATCCCTAGGTGCTGTAATAAGAATATTGAATATGAATGTTTGTATATATATAAGCTCATGGAAACATTTTTTCGAAGATATACCGACAAATATACTGTGCGTGGGCAGAACCATCTTCCAAATCAAGTGTGTGTACACGATCTATACATAATATTATACGTACTAGAATTGGATTTCATGGGACATCTGTTATTTTATTTTATTTTCGTTGAATCATAAAAACGAAGGAAAAATATTTCGCGGGTAAAAAAAAAATAATATTCAAGCAAAATAAAATGTTCAAAACGTAGAAGCTTTTATGAGTCAAAAGCATAAAACAAATATTGGAAGTTTGAAATTTTTTCTTTTTCTTTGGACATGTAAAGCAAAATAAATAAGAAAAACGTATTTTAAATCAGAGATATTCCAATATAATAAATAGCTATATGTATATATCTTTAGAATATAACTAAACTAACAAAAAAAATGATTTGATTGTTCGTCCGAAAACGTTAAATAAAAGTGTAAAAATAATGAATTTTTAAATACCTAATCATATACCGTTTGAAATTGCGCTCTGAACAGTTCAATCTTGCAAACTCAATGCAGTACTATTTTATTATGTAGGTGAAAAAGACGTGACCGATTATGGTCATTTTAAAATTACTGACGTAGCTCGTAAGATAAAAGTGCGACAAAAACTGTGATATAACGTTATTTTATATTTCAGCGATCCCCGAGTATTTTTTGAGTACATCATAATTTACACATATTATAATAATTGTGAGTAAATATTGACCGGCGGGGGAAAAAGTTTTACGGTAGACATCGAAATTCGCGAAAGAAGTGTTTATCGATAAGTAATGCTCAAAACGTGGACGTACCAGCGTTTCAAAATCCGCTGCATTGTAAATGAATGTACTACCAATCAGTTACTGAATAAAGTGTGTACTTAAAGTGCTTTTTTTTGTGCGCAATGTTTGAACGAATCAACAATGTTCTTGCGTGTTTACAACACACTTGTATGGTTTGAAAAACACTCCGTCAACGCACCAATATCGCACGAGAGATCGTAGAATATTTCAAATGTTCCAAGCAGTTAGGCGCGTAAATTAGTAGATGCTGGAATTGATTTTTTCGATTTTTCACGCGCACCGGCGTCGTGCGGACGGATATATTATTCGCGACTGCATATTATTTGCACGCGGACCGTTATGAAGAAAAAAGGGTTATTGTGACGGCCAAAGGCAATTCGCGTGATTTAGGAGGCACTTAATTCGATTACTACGGCAGAGCCAGTTTACACCACACACGAGTGTACAACACGGTGTACTGCAGTGTACGTGCGATTCCATATCGTGCATAGGTAAATGGGGGATTTTCAAACGTTGAATCCGCATTTTATCCGTAAATTTATGTGTTTTTACGTGGCCGAGAGTCTTTTTAGCGACAAAAATAAATATTTTTCAACTTTCGCTTTTTTTAAAAACATATTTACATTTATTTAAAACCCCGAAGCAGAATATTTCTCTAAAAAGCTCGATGTATCTATAGAAATCAAATATCTAACTAGTATATATAATTATTTATAAACATTTTGAGCATAGTGGAATTAAAGGTCACAAGATTTGCATCTGCGCTTTCATTACTCATAAATAATTTATTACTGTTAATAACTATACTGGTATTCTACGGTTCAACATTCGATATCACTTTCAAAGAAAAATTCCCGTTTCATAAGTTGCGAGAATACCACGAAAGAAAACGTTACTTCAAAACGTTAAGTAGTGATTACATACTTCAAATATTATGATGAAATATTTATTCTAAAAACGTGAGTTTTTCGATGCAATTTTCAACGTAAAATAAAATCACTCTTTACTCGTATACGCATATGTATGTATATTGTAAGATACGCTTCTTGTTTTGGAGTAGGCTCTCACACCGCAATATATCTACAGCCCACGGCCGGTGCCGAACATTACATTTAAACTTCAACGCTACAATAATCGTTATTGTGATGATACAACGGACGAGCTTAAGATCTTATAAACACGGAGGGACGGTGAAAACGTTCAACAACAATGTATAGTAGTATATAGTATTATGTAGTTATAGTAATATGCTGCAACAAACCGTTTTAATTGCTGTAAAATTACTGCGTACAATACGAGAAAACAATCGACTCGAAAGTGGATTTATACCTAACCGTAGAGCTGTAGATCCATTTCGTAGGCCAATGGCGTGACTCAGATCCCTTCAAGGGATAGTGTTATAGGTGTAATAAAACACAATATAACGCATAAAAGTTTAAAAAAATGACTTTAAATAGTAACAGTGTTAGTAGATGTATATCTATAGCCGTTTTACATTTACACTTGTCGAGGGTATAGTGTCTAGACACCCAAATATCCCCAACCCCTTAGTTGCGCCGCTTTTATAGATGATCGATATACATCGAGTGCCGTTATTGCTACGTAAATAAACACACCATTAGTTTCTCCCTTATACACAAAATAATTAATCACCAAATTCTATGTATACGTTTTAGTTTAAACCATTTACCGAACGGCGTTTATCTATATACAGGGTGATATCTAAACCATGCTCATCTCCTTTTTTGGCCGTCAAAATGATTAAATTTGTATTTTTTATTTTATGTTCCGACTTTAAGTTATCTACCAAAATTTCTATATTTTTTATATATTGTTTTTCTGCCACCTTAAGGGTGTGTTTTGGCTATACAAACTTTATTTTTTCAAACAGGAACACCATATTTTTATGCAAAATATTATTCATTTATTTTTTCTTGAATGGTTAGTGTAACGAAGTCAAAATTCGGACCATTACTTTTGGGCTAATTCAAATTTGAAATTGAGTATGACAAGTGTAAAATCGCGTTATCTTGAATCCGTAGCAATTAGCAATTTTATGTAATTCCAAAATTTATCATAATATTCGGTACTATAATACCTAAATTAGAATGATTTAAATTTAAACTGCTTATTCGAATTTTGATTTGAATCCACCAAAATGTACAGAAAAATTACCTCAATGAAGTACCAAAGTAAAAAAGGTGTTTCCATGAGAAAAAAAATTTGTATCACCACAAGAAACCCTTAAGGTGGCACGGATAAGAAAGTTATGGATAACATAGATTTTATGTTAACATTCATAAAATACCTCTCTGTACATATAATAATATTTGTATTATTGTTAAAAGTAAATATCAAAAAAAAAACGTGCACCGGTATACCAGTCGTCCGGAATTATTTCAGCGCATAAATTAGAAATCTCTCTTGTAATTTTTAGCCGTTTTCTCAACCAGATAAACACGACGAACAAAATATACTATGTGTTTGTATTTATTCAACATACTTAAACATGTCTGAAGTTTAGGAACATCAAGTTGTTGGTGAGCAAATATCGTAACAAAAACAGCATTAAACTCTCGGTTCCTTGACCTCGTTCCCATATCATCAAACTAATATAAAAGATATTGCGGACCCATATATATATTTATGGGTTTTTAAATTGTTTTAGTTTATTTAACGTGCGTATCTTTTAGAGTTCGTATATGTGCAGTATTATATACAGATAGAGTTATAGCCAAAAGGTGTACTGCGCAACCATACCGTAAGTACTTAATGTTTATTATTTTAAACCCTGGTCATTAAAACGTATGTATCTTTGTATTTATAGAACTTTTGATATAATTTTCAAACCTTTTAATAAAATAATCGTCCTAGGGTGATTGAACGTTACACGCGGAGTTTCTCGACTACCGAATGATCACGGTTCACGATTATAAACGCTTGGGAGAATATAATTAATTGACTATGATAAAATTTCACCAGCTGATGAGGTATAGGTGTACCGATGAGGGTAAAAAAAAATGATCCTACTAACTGTGTAAGGATTGACCTTGGTGCCGTTAATACACAAACTTGTTTGAAATCATCAAGCCCGCCTGGAGCTAATAAGTAAAAAAAATAAAAAGATCGCGTTCTAAAAACGTTAATCTGAACACACGGTTCTTGAAATTTTGTGGTACACGTATGGTAATATCAGATGCGCGCGTGATGCCCTCACTAAACAAACAACGTCACTGTATATGTAATTACATCACACCGCCTGTCATATTATACCGTGGAAATTCATGTGAATAACAATATAGTTAATCCGTATTGTTATAATAATATCGGTGTTATCACACCGGGCAAGTCGCCCCGCGCAGTTCGCAATGAAAGTACGGTATCAACATTACACCGGTAGCGCGGAAACTTTATAATATAACGTATACATATCTCGATGACAACAGTAAAACGATCGTTGTAGCGCGACTAAATGGGGTCCGTTGGCGACCTAAGCTCAGCATTAACATCCCCCTCGTAAATGCTAGACTTGTACGCCGTCGTTCACGTCATACTATTACGGTGCCGTCGATGTTATGTTATGCGAACGATTTTTTGCTCGTCGAAAAACTTTGCGAACACATCCTAGCGAAAATGATAGAAAACTAGACAAGCCGTAGGTGTTTACGGCGCGTACCCCGGAGCATGACCACAGGTACCACGTGCGGGTGTGATGCGATAAGTCAGAGTATTGTGCTCGGGGTTTTTGACGACCGCGGTTACAGAGTACCTGGATCGTTATAGCTCATAATCATACCACCCGCGGTGCGCCGCATCAATGCGCGTTTTTTACGCTAAACAGAACGTTACCCTGTGCCGTCCGGATGAGATACTGAACACTAAAAAAGTTACACTTTACAGCGGCGACCGCAACGAAACGACCGTCACCGACGATCACGCCGGCGGAACGGACATTTATCACCTTCGAGTGCACGCGATTTTCGCGATAAACTTTTTCCGTCGCCGGACGAACGTGGTAAGAAGAAAACAAAAAACACGTTCGAGCCCCGAGGGGTGGGCACGGCACCCGCACGAGCTGCAGCAGACGGTCCTCTCGAACCCCGGGGCTAACCGGGGCGTCCGCACTGTACAGCGAATGGTAACGATTGCTAGCGAAGGCGAATATGCCCAAACGTTCGGTAACATTTTTAATCTTTGTCTACACTATTAAACGAATTCCAACGAAGAGCATTCGTTTGCGTTCGGTCATATTTGTTGTATCATTAGTGTCTTAATATCTCTTCGAGGAGTTAGACGTTTTTCATGAGATTACGTACTGTATCGTATCGAACGTTCATGAACAAATAAATCAGACCAAAATTAGTCGTACAGTGTGGACGCGGCTTTGATAACCGACGGTCGCGGCTGATACGCGATAATGATAATGTTACTATACTATTATTGTACACGTTACCTCGGCGGCGGCGGTGGCGGCGGCTGCGGGGAAAATGCGTGTTCGACGTGCGTGCTAGCGGCGTCTCATCATCGCGGGCCGGTGTGACGACTAGCGCGCGGAACCGAGACGACGACTGTCGACTGCGCGCGCGGATCGCTACACCGTGCCGTGTCGTCGCTACGTCGCGCGTGCGTGCTAGCGACCGTGCGTGCTAGCGACACCGTGCGGGCCTTACTGCGACGAGACGCTCGGCTACCGCGTACACAGTGCGACGCCGTGGCCGCGCGCGCGCCGGCACTACGGCTCCGGCGGCGGCGCGCGAAACCGGGTCACACCTATGCGCGGGGTGCGTGCCCGGCCGCGGCCACCGTTGGCAGCCCACAGTCGCGCGGGGATTCTTCCGGCCGCTATCAACCCCCGGCCGCTTTCAACCCCCGGCCGCCCCGTCCGTCGGGCCCCGCGGTGAAGCGGATCTCACGCAAGCGCGCGCACCGGACGTGCCCGGGTCCTCGCCGGGGGCGAACGCGGCATCGCACACGTACGTCGTGTACGCGCTCGCTCTCCTATGCCGCCGTCCCTTCGTGCTGTGCACCCCCGCCGACCGGCCGACCACCGCGGCGCGTACACCGGAACAATACACGCGAGCGCTTATTATCTTTCGTGTAACGCTCGGTAGGGGGGGGGGAAACCGAACAAATCGTTTTTCCACCCCGCCGGACGTGATATTATTTCGATTCACACGAGTCCGACTCGGCACATTTCGCGAGAACCGCTCGCGCGGTTTTAACCGCGTACGACTATACCCCACCGATCATCTTCCGTGTCCGAAACGTGGTGGGCACGAGTACTATTCTTTCAACGCTGAAAACCACCTCTCGGCCGCGGTTGGGATCTCTGTTAGTGTAACCCATGGTTTTCGAACACGTCGGATGAAGGTTTATGTCGATCTCGACGATGGAATGTTCAGTTTTTTTTCACGACGATTTGGTAAATATGAGAACATTTGGAGTTTTCTTAGACGGTATGATTTGTCGGCTACAAGTCAAAAATATTCAAAACATTTAAAATGCGTTGTTTACCCATCGTATACACATTAACAGATCTCCGTCGAAAAATCAAAAATTTTCACATTTTAAGTAATCGAAAACGTTAAGAACGCCTGGGTTCGAAAAGTTCATCTATGTGTGACAAACAATTAAGATCACTTCAAACATTTAGAAAAATATGTTTATATTATTTACATTTTTCTGAAAAAGTCAAATAACACGATAATAATTACGTCATATAAATCATAACATTTTTTAAAATTGCACGATTAATGATGTCTTTAAACCAAATTAGCTTCTCTCAACTTCCTATACAAACTAAACGGAATTCTTCTCTTTGAATAAGTTCACTTTGAAGATAATTTTTAACTCGGAAAAATATTTTTTTTACTACAACACGGTTTACTGGATTTGATATCAAATAAATTTTAACTTTTATTTTCAGAGAATTTCTTCTATAAGCGTTTCAATAATACATTTACACTTAGACTCTTGATTGAGTATAATACTTGTACGTTGCATTTATTATTTATATTTTAAAATTTTAAACTCAAGTCCCGTATGACTATATTTTAAAACAGTCTAAGATTTTTAGATTTTAGAAATACAAATTTATTCAAATGGGTAAGTAAGTTTAATTTCGCATTAAAAAGTATAAAATAATTTGTTGATAAAAATACTACTTTATGGACAGTGTTAGATATTATTTTGTGGAATATACTTAGCGATGTATGGAAAATTTGCTGAAAAATACCGATCACACCAAAGTTTTTTTTTACTGATTAAAATCTATCCACCGTTTTATCATATTATTTTCATGCATATTTTATTCAAACAACCTTGGCATCTTGGCGTGATCAAATACACGCTGTTCAGATATTATTTCAAAGTGAAACATTTTACAACAAGACGGTGTTTGTTTTTGTAAATACATTTAACTGTTAAGTACATAAGTAAACACAAGTAAGAACACACCAAAAGCACATACATCATGTATTCAATTTTAGTTTAAATTGAAATATTTTATTTAAGTATCTATTTAATATTTATACACGGTGAATTAAATTTTATTCAATAATAAGTCATAACTTTTAAGTGTGTATTTGGTAACGACATAAAATTGTTTGTTGTCATTAATGTACCTGAATTGCCTACACAGAGCGCCGTTTGTTATTTTTAGTATTCCGTTCGACGATGTAGCTTTTTTTTTACTGCGTTAAGACTTTATGAGGATGTATCAATTTTACATGTAAACCCACACAACTCTGACTAGATTAATAACGTCTATAAGTATAACACTGTCGCCATATTTATTACGTTAATATAACGAAATTGAATACAAGTCTTGAAGTCCAGAATCTTCAGTATTAGCTACAATTAACAATCTGAATAATTCAATAATGTAATTTTTTTTTGTTACCTATACTTAAAGGCAACAGATAATTTATACGCCGAGACTGCGAGAATCTTTCCAACACTTCAATATTTTTTCAAAACTAAAGCCGAAAAGCATTAATTTATTATAAATATTATATTAAATATTATATTAAAACTTTATTTCGGAGTTTTTATAGATATTTTTTGGTAAATAGGCATGTCTATTTGCCTGTGAAACCCTTCTATAGAATTATTAGCCGTTTTAAAATTTTCCTTCGCAGCAGTAAATAAAGCGATTTATAGACATGGCAATTCTTTTGTTGAAAATACAATAGAATAACATAAAGAATACCTCTGGTGTGAAGTCCTTGTTTGTAGCAATTATATGTGTTGTGTAAGCTTAGACACGCCGTTTTTTAATCAATAAAACAATTTTTAATAATTTGTCACATTGTCCGTAGTAATTAATTCTAGTTGAATTATCTAGAGCGATGATTGTAATTATGATGCTAAAATAGTTTATAAAAATAAAGGTCAGTTCATTATAATATTTCCCTTCTGCAAACTGTTTAACTCCTATCAAACGTACAACAGATTGGATTTAATTTGACATTATATGAATGATTGAGCTAAAAATGTTACTAAAAAAAACTAATTACTAATAATATGTCCTATAAAATACGATTAAAGGGTCAAAATAACCGAAAAAAAGATTATATCATAATAATAACAAATGACTATTTTTTATTTTAACATTTAATTACTTGAAATATATTTTGAAACATAGATAACGGTACTCGAGTAGCAATTGAGGTTCGTAAACTGTTCATCTACTATACGAGCAAGATGCTAGGTAACCGGTAGGGTTAGGTCGTTATAGGAAGTTCAATAATAGTTGGTCGTATATCGCAATAAAGGGTGGAAACTGGAAAACATACATTGAAGATGGATGGATAATTTTTATGTATTTGAAACAATTAAACCTTTGTTGTGTAACAAGTTCACCAAAAACTAGGAGTATGATTCATGTGTTAACATCAGAATCACTTCTACACAACGAAATCACTTACATTTTACAGGTGCTTAGCCGCAATAGACAATAATGTTGTAGAAACGATTTTGGTTTCAGAGCATTCTCATTATGTATTTTTTTCTTCTTTGATTGATATTCGGTAAAAATAGCATGTTATTCCATATTTTTCATAAAAGAGCAAGAACACTTATTTTAGATACAAGTACGTTTTTTCTAAAAAATTGACCTGAATATGAAACACAAATAATTTATAAAACTCGCTCCTGTAACTAACAATCGAATGTAATAATAAATATGTATGTAAGTTTTTATGAAATATTAATAAATAACAATATATACATGTCTTACTGTCTACATTGTAACGTTCACTGTCATTAATTTCAGTTGAAATGTCAGTGGAGATAAATACGACTACCAATATAATTATGCATGGATATAATATATAGCAGATAAGAAACAATAGTCATTTCCGAATATATTCCCCTCGTCTTTGTACATACGTACATGTTGAATGTATGTCATGTTATAGTAACTGTCAAAATGTTCCGCTACACAATCCCAGCGTAACAAATATAAGGAAGGATGTTGGCGACAGATATGAATCGATTTTAATTTTTTTATTGTACGTTAAACGATTTTATAGGAGACATCAATGGTAAAACATAAAAAACTTAGTTTATTTTATTTTAAATGTATTCATTTCATTCTTGAAACTTGTACAATATATAATACAATATGGTTTTGAAAAATATTCAGATCTTTATTTGCAAATGGATAACTATTTTGCGACCCTCGTACGGAAAAAAATGTTAAATATTTGTTACACCCTACTTGTATATTCAAAACTTCGTGCCACCACTATACAGCTATCAGTCAGGAGTTATTTTATACTTGTCCATTCTGGTTGCCGTCAACTGCCATTTGCTTATTTCTCTCCAAGATATAAATATCCTACTTTACTGACCCACTCTTTCTTCGCAAGCTTAAGTTAACTCAATGCTCGAATTTATTCTTTTACTTCTATTCATATCGTTTTCTTCTCCTCTAACAAATGTGTTTAATTCCCTCCTTATTCACCTTATTCACCTTATTCACCTTATTCACCTTATTCACCTTATGCTGATCGCCTACGAAAACTCTTGTATTTCTATTTAATTTACTGTTTGTTATTAACTTACAAATCATATTCCCGATCGTCCTATTATCTTGTCGTTATATTAAGTTGCTAATGTACTTTTTACATTATCATCGACGCGGCCGTCTGTTATTTCATCGAATATTTTTGTTGACATTAAGCCGTCGATAGAGTATATTCCTGATTTGTTTGATTTCAGCAAACAATTAACTGTGGCGTCGAACTCTCTTTTAACATGTGCGAATTATTTCGAAAATAACTTCCTTGAATTACCACTGACACATAAGTTAATGGTGTGGGGCTAATAGTGTAGGATCTTAATCCGCTAGTAGAAACTTAGCATTCCCGTAGGTCCTACTATTAGTTGGTTGTGTCACAAATATCGTACTTATATATTTCATGTGATTTGCATTACGTATAACTTTATAAAATTTATAATATCGCTGAACGCTAATAGCTTTCGCATTTTAATAAAATATAAGCTCGTTATGATTATAAACACTTACGTGCAGGGTGTAAGAAAACTAACAGATTACATGACACATGCGTACAAATTTAATAATTATACCCAGGTAATGTATAAGATATAATTATAAATTCCATTATATAGTTACATGACTATTACTATACTTTCCCGGGCAATCAGGCGTTTACGCGTATTATGTGCTTAAACGCTTACCTGAATATTAATAACGTAAACATAGAATTAATTAGTTTCAGATTATATAAGTTATATACGTACAATTTACATACCTATATTTATATGTGCGAAATGGCTTTTGCTCTTGTTGGCACATTCCATTATACTATTTATATTCATCAACTATTAATAAATATCAAGAAAAATAAATTGTAACCTTTAAGCCGAAAAAAATTTTGTATCCAACTCGTACGTTACTACATTAGCATCCTAATAATTGCAACAACCACAATACCTAGCGGTAACTGCACTGTTCTATAATCAATGTTAGTGATTAGCATTATTACTGTTTAATACTAGCTTTAAATAGCTTATTAAAAAATAATTACTAAATTATATCTGAATATATAATATCAAAGAAGAAGTCTTGACTCACTGATTCATAATCAACGCTCAGACTAAACTATGAATCAATCAAGGCCGTAACTGAAGAGGGATCAAGGGATCCGGACCCCCCCCCCCGGAAATGTTTTTAAAAGTAGAACAATTTTAGCAGTGAATATTGATTATTCTTCATTGCACTAAGAATAATATCATATTTTCATTAAACCATTAAACTAGTAATTTTAAATAAGATAATTTGTACTGTTTTTTTTAATGACAACATCTTAATAAAGATTAAGATTATAATAACAGAGAGTGATAGGTGTTTGCCTTTGATAGTCTAAACTTCGACACGAAGGTCAGGCACAGAAAATCCAAATTATTTAAAGAGAAAATAATAATTAGAGTACTGCGGCGTAGAATATTATTTGTATTACTATGTTACATTGTATTAATTACGAACAATTCACATCACTGAAAAGGGTGAAAACATTTTTGCGGAACACTACAGGTGAAAACCGATTAAATGGCCTGGCATTACTAAGTTTTCATAGAGGTATCAGCGTGGATCCAGAAGATTTTCTTAGTAAATTAGTGCTCTTCAAAAAGATAGAGCCCTATTATGTACTTGTATAATATATAATACGTAGATTTATTTGTAACATTAATAATTATTTCACAAATTTAATTTTAGACAGATTTATATTTTGTTTTATATTTTTATTTGTATATTTCCATAACGGTTTTTAAATTTAAAATGAAAAAAAAAGTAATTTATATTGTAAATTTTGGTTTTCACTGTAAAATCAATACACAGCCACTATGAATCTAAAGTTATGAATGCGCAGTTCTATTTAAAAAAAAATGTAGACCCCCCCAAAATTTATTTTAAATTACGGTTTTTACTATGATAGTTAGCAACTTGAAATTTTCAGTATATGTTTGTATCATGATCTAGGCGTGCAATAAGAAAGGATTTTAAACAATTTTGATTTTCAAGGGTAAAAAACAAAAAAAAATATCCATGATTTTAAAAAAGAAAAAAAATGTATTTGTTGATTCGTGGGTTACCTTGGTAACATGGATAAAAAAGAGAGAAGGCAGTGCAATGATCTATAGGTAACCACCACCTATAATGTAAAAATAAAATGTGAAGTTTCCATAACAACAATAAATTTAATGATGTTGTGTACGGGATTCAGGTGCAAACATTCTATATCTCCATGTATTTTATGGGAATTTGAACGAGAACGACAATACGACCAAATATTAGCAATAGCGAAAGTACTATAGTATATACTATACTATAAAATATTATTTTACAAACTAAATAACGCAAAAGCTTAATAGGACCTTTATCACAACCTGAAATATATTTACAACCTGCATGCATGTCGGTTATTTTATTTACACTTCTTAATTAATACACAAATCTCATACCCGATATATACTTTCAAAGATCACGTATCAAGGATGTATATATAAACGTATTGGCCTCTCATCGCAATTCTCTGCAATCTACAGGATCGGAGTCTCGAAAACGGCCGTTCATTGATCACTGTTAGGAACTTTATAAATTATGAAAAAAACACTGTAAAAATATTTTAAGTTATAAGTTACACACTTTATATAATGAGCAAAAATTGAATGATTTCTTTTCGGTACGAATGAAAATGGCTAATAAAATAAAATAATAGAATAAGCGGATAGAATGGGAATATTATAGACAGTGGACATGGTATATACATCCGTATGACCGTATCATGTGCACAACGGGTGATTGATAAAAAATCAAGAACATTATCAAATAACAATACTTTTTTTTTCTCTATCGATTCGGTTTTAGAATAAATAAATAATAACTAAAATTTCGGTACACTGTTTTTATGTCTATCTGAATAATTATTAAACTTAGACAATTAGATCCAAGAGCGAAGTTTATGAGTGATATTCATTATGTTATTTGTGATAAATTTATAGCTGAATTGAATAAACGAAAAATGGCCTATATATTGAAGTAGAAGAAAAATTTGGATTTTTATTCACTAAAAATCCTGATAGAAAGGAAATTATCAACCAAATAAAAAATTTACAATCAATGTACACAAATGAACTAGATTTGGATCCTGATAATTTTGCAGATGAATGGTTACAATTTCATAGTTTAATTTTTTCTCATCAAATATCAAGAAATCCCGCTGCCCAACTTAAATTCATTAAGGATATGCAAATATCACATGAATTTCAAGACGTGGAAACGTGTCTACAAATTTTTCTTACAAATTGTTACAGCGAACGATCATTTTCTTCATTAAAAAGAATTAAAAATAGATTACGATCTACATTGAGTCAAGAAAATATAGACGCTCTGGGAATATTATCTATTGAAAGTGATATCACAGCAAACCTAAATTTTGATGATGTTATTGACCACTTTTCTAAGCAAAAAGCAAGGAAATGTCTGTGAAACCTGAAATAAAATTAGATTTATAACATTAAACGTAAAAACATTTAATTTGATACCTATATATTATTTATTACCTATATAATATACCCAATATTTATTCTATGATCCAACTACTCATATACTAATTATATACACTATACAGCATGTCAGCATTAATTTAAAAATATATTATGCATACATTTTTATTTTAGCATTGAAGAAAATAGAGATGGACAATTTGGGGCTCAAAATTGTAAAATGTACTGGGCCCACGAATTGGTAAATCAGGCCCTGATTCCATTACTAAATAAACAACAGCTGCCATTTAGGATTAGTTCGAGACAGACACTTGTTGCCTTTTAACATGAAAATTCATTAGAAGTCCATAAAACCCACAGATACAGATAATAAACATTTTATTGCGAACACCACGTCCGTGTATGATATAATAAAACCACTGAACACAGCAAAAGTTGTCCTGTGACAATGACCACAACTGCAGTGGGAGGAAATATCGTCGATAAACCGGTCCCGCAATGCGGCGTGGGATATTATTATCTTTCAGATTTTTTTTGAAATTCCACAATAATAATTTATTGTTAAATTGGCTATAATTCCGTTGTTATTATACAAAAGATCGTTCCGATACATTTTTTCACATTAGGTGATTGAATTTGCAAGCTTAATTATTCAACTACAAAACCGCTGCCCACCGACAGTTAGGCTTTCTCATTCAAATTGTTTTGTTAATGCCGATGCTCCCTGTGATTATACCCAGGAAAGTTGTCCGTCTTCATGTTACTGATGTCGTTATCTTAAGGGGTTTTCATTTCTTTTTTTATACTTAGTACGACCCTACTGGGTCGTTGGATATTCTATTAATGTTACACCGATAGGACCAACTATTCATCATTTGTATGAAAATATCATTTTTAATTGTTTGTGCCAATACTGGGCAATAGCAGCACGTTTTTTTTATAAATTATGTACGAGTTATAAGAACAGTTTTTGAACAGAAAAAATTGATTGAATTCATGGTTTTCAAATAACATTTTATCATTAGAACTTAATGGATGTGCAAAATATATTTATAATTTATATACATAGTTATATAATATATCATCTATATTGTCGATTTTTTCTTAATTTGAGAATACTGAAAATACAATATATATATATATATATATACACGAGTATATAAATAAAAAATACTCAATTGTCAATGTGCTCAAAAAAAAAAAAACAAGTGTAAAATATTTAAGAAATTATTTTAGTAAAACAATTTTTCAAAAATCTAATTTACCATTGTCCATAACACTACAATCGAAGACAAATTTAAAAATTATAATAACAACACAAAAAGGAAGTCTTGAAATTAACATTTATTTGGTAGAGATAAAACTTGTTTGAAAAAAAAAAATTGTGCAGTCAATATTTATCTCCATTTATAAAACTCAAAATTGATACTATTGAAAAATTGTAACATACAACAGATTTCCATTAATTATTAGTTATTACTATTATAATAAGGTTGAAAGCTGACTAAGTTAAATAAAATACATCAAATTATAAGAAACTCATACAACTCTTAATATATTTCAGGTAAATGTATAATATAATTGCTATAACAATATAATAATATTGTATTAGCTATAATATTTTTGTTCCTTAGGAAAAAATTGCTAATCCAAAAAAATGTTTCGATGTTTCATAAATTTCAAGTACGTCATTTGAGCAATTGAAATATATAGAATAAAAAAAGGAAATAAAAATAATAAACAAAATAATAATATTTTATAACCAACATAATATATCTTATAAAATAGTAAAAATAATATGATAAGAACACAAGACTTTTAAAATTAAAATGTTTTGTTCGAATTATTGTTTCTTAAAAATTACATCATTGTTCATAGTAAGTTGATACTTTGTTCGGCTTCATTTTACCCCCTCGATTATCATAGTCTTTTACCCTGTAAATACGAACAAGCCAATGTTCAGTCGTATATGCTTCATCTAATACATGTAAAGTTACATTTTTTATGCCTATCTCTGCATTTCGAACTCGATCATAACCAGCTGGTTTACCTAAATATTTTAAAAATAATAATTAATTATCATCAATCAATAAATACACAATTTATAGACAAACATATAAATGTTATGAAATAATAAATATGTTAGTTTAATTTGTGTTTCACACTCGTCTCTTCTTCTCTTGCATTTTAATGACAACTACTGAATCAGTTTCATGTTAGCTAAGTGTCCAAAAAGTCTCAACCTATTATTTTTTAATTTATCTGCAATTGATAACTCTTAAGATATCCCTTATTTATTCTTCACTGTGACTACTATTCAAATATCCATAAAATATTACTAGTCTATTAAATGTACCAATAAAAAATTTTCATTACCTCCTTCAGAAAAAACTTGGCCAAATCTATAATAACACATTTTGTACATCAAAGAGTTTTTCAGTTTTTTTGAACCTTCTTTATCTACACGGAATTCTCCACTTGGTGAGTAATAGTCCGATTCTTTGATATGTTTACCTTTATCAGTTGACCCTCCAATACGTACCATCCATAAAAATTTGTTGATATCTTTAAAATAAATTGAATTGAGAAATGTTGTTGATTAAAAAGAATTAATTAAATTATTTTTAATTTACCATCTGATGAATAGCCAACAACACCACCAAAAATTACAAGTACATAATCAACATCTAGTTCTCTCATTATCTCATAAGCTTCATCTTCACCAGATGACATAGCTTGGCCGACTCTAGAAATATGAGTATTATTCCAAGTATTATTATCCACTAGAATTGTTCTATTGGCCATGGCTGTAATTTGATAACCATAATCCCACCATGACATTACTCGAGCATCCTAAATATAAAAATAATTATAAAAACTTAAAAATAAATAAATACTGATAAAAATTACTTCAGGTGTATTCATACGTAGCCAATAGTACGCTTCTCTAAAATCATCAAAAATAACTTGAGATCCATCATGAGAGCGAGCAGATAACACAATACTAGGTGAACTGTATGCCTCAGAAGTAACCCAAGTACAATGGAAAACATAAGACACCAACATAAATGTTAACATTGTGACAAATGCAGTAGCAATCTAAATAATAACGCAATAAATAAAAATACAATTAAATATATTTTATTTCAAAAATCAACTTACTTCACTCTTCATCGATTTACCGCTTTCATTTTTCTTTGACTTTTTTTCTGGTACCTTTGAAGAACCCTCTATGTATTGCTTCATATACGTTGATAACATAGAAGAAGCACCAATACCAGATAAAATACACATAACTGGTGCAAGTACCAACATTAAACGTACCATTACACCCTAATTTTAAAAAAAAGATGATAAATAAGAAGAACCATTATACAAAATTTAAATATTCTTACAGCAAAATAAATACTAGTAACTCCATAAAGTATCACAAAAATATTGGCATCTGTAAGTTTTGAGAAACAAAAATATAAACCAACAGGAAACAGAAACACTTGTATATGTAAATCAAAATAGAACGAAGACCAAGATGTAGGTTGATGTTCAGAAACGGATGCAATGATTGGTATATGATTTTTAGCATAAGATGGATCCAACAAAGTATAGAAACGGCCAGTCCATGGAGCAATTTTTCCTAAAAAATATTATGTATTATAAAACTAAATAAAAATAATTTAAACAATATAAAAATGCTTACCAGATATTGTAAGTAAAGTACCAACAGCAATTACAGCACCTCCTATTAGATACATAATAAATTGGAACATTGTTTGAAAATCTTCGCCAATAATCTTTGTTTTCATATAATTTATTCCACCTAGTATTTGACACAGCCCAAATACACCTAAAGCCTGTAAAAAGATAAAAATGTCTATATTGATCAAATAACATCTAATTATCTTTTGATAATACCATCATATGTTCAGAAGTTTGGACTGGTTGAAAACCAACAAATGAGATTTGCATTGATAATATGGTACCAATGCAGTACACTGTACTGTATGCAACATAAATTCTATGTGAAAAACGTCCAGTAACCATCAAAACAAATACATGCATTGGTATTAAATTTATTAAAAACACATAGCCACCCCAAGAAGATACCTAGAAAAGTATATTTAAAATTATTAACAATATAAAGGTTATAAATTAATATGTATAATGTACATATAGCCTATACATATATAATGAATATGGTCGGAATATTTTAACTATTAACTTTAGATATTAAATGTTTATCTTACCATGTAAAAATATGCTAGTGCAGTAAATGCTGACCATAGTGTACTACCAGTTTTAACAGATTTAATCCATGCGTAATAAGTCAAAAGCATACAAAAAATAGCAATAGCTGCAAAAAATAACATTAACTATATTATTGAAGTTTTGAGTATAAAAATATTATACCTACCCTCATTATCGTAAGATCCAGCAACTGAACGAGATATATACCCTGGAACAATTGATATCATAGCAGCTGCAATTAGCCCTGACCGAGTATCTTTTAACTCTTTGGTTAAAAGGAATGTAATAATGGTAGTAAAACTAGAAAACAAGGGTGCCAAAAACACACATATATTACGAATTTCTAAAGTTATATTAATAAAGTGAAGAACGTTGTAGATGACAGTTGATGTTATCATTAGACCTGGGTAAATTGTACCTGAAAACATAATATAAATTGTATTAAATCTATTTAAAACCAAAATATTTTTAAAATTACCTCCGATAATTCTACCCAAAGGATACCATGCCCGATCATCAAACCAGTTATGAAACTTATAAAATCCTTCTTCTGCAAGATACTGAGTAGTACGATAATTGAAATAAGGATCAAATTCATGAATAACACTTTCAAATCGAAGTACAGAAAAAAGTCTTGTAGCAAAAGCTGAAAAATATTTTGTTACACAATATGATTCAAGAATAAGAAATCTTGTTCAGTAATACTCACATAGTATTGCTGCTGTAGTCAGAATACTCATCTTTAAAAAAGACTCTTGTTTTTCACTAGACATGCCAAATAGCAATGGCTTATATAACACCGAAGAACCCATTATTAATTGGAATCTATAATTAAAAAAAAATAAAAGTGTATTAGATTTAATTTCTAAGATAAGAGAAAAAGTGAATTATACAGTAAGTACTAAATTCTTATACATGGGAAAAAATTAAGTCATGTTCCAGAGGACTTACATTAATATGGATAAGTAAAACATAATATTGAATGTCTTTATACATTATACCGCACCTACTAAAAAACTTACAAGAGTTTGAAAATTATTTGAGAAGACGAAGCACCAGAAGCTATATAATTAGTTTTTAAAAGATATAGGCAAAAATCAAAAATATAGTTGATTACAAATTGATACTAACAACAAATAATTTTCAAATTTAATAAATTATTAATTAAACATTGAATAATTGAAATTATTGAACTCAATAGCTGTTCCCTTGAAGATTAAATGAAACTTAACTAAAAAAATTAAAATAAAATAGTATTTTTGGCGATTAGAATTGCAATCAGCATTTGACCGATGGAAATTCAAAAATTACACTAAAAATATAGCACGGAAATCGTTATTACAAAATCGAAATAGAACGTTTCGAGTTTCGACGCGTGAAATGATGTTCAAAAATATATAGATACAGATAATAATATAGTACTCGGATTGAAAAACGGCATACGTAGGTACTCACGTTTATTTCGTACTCTAATATAATTTAGTCCGGACGAAAAGTGGCCGGCGTCTATAGCGGATACCGGTAATCACGGCTCGACGTACGTATCGGTGATTGTGCTTTGTTGATACAGGAATGTTAAGAATTGCTTAAATACATGTTTACATTGAACTCGTGTTCGCGCGAGAAAAACAAAAATAATAACGATGTACCCTACGCGACCAGACCACGGCGGCGTACAGTTGTCGCGCCGGACATTTTCTCGGGAAATTCGAACGGTTCCAGAGCCGGGACGGACGCACTACGCCAGTGGTCGAACGGTTGTTGACGTTTGATAGAGAGATACGTGATGTGCGCACAGTGTTTGTACACACACGCAGCGGATCGTATACTACGTTCACACGTAACGGGTCAAGGAGATTGGAAATAGCCGACTGCTACTGGAAGAACATCCACGACCTCCGCGCGTGTTATCACGCTCGGTTCATGGATTGCAAAATCCCACTGCGCGCGGGAAAAGCACCCCTTGGTCGCACGAACGTGTAATGGCCGACTACATTACACATTGTCCTCGATTGTTTACTTATTTTAAACCACGGTCATCATGTGTCGATCGGTGGACCGTCTCGCGGGCAGTGGCGCAAGAGCCAAGAGGGTCTTCACTCGTCGGCATCCCCGAATTCTAATTTAGCACCCTTTGTTTGAACTACGATAATAACAGTGAAACACCATTGATTTTATGTTTTTAAAGGCGATACTGAACATTTGTTTCATCCGTAGGCGTATGTCTCGATGAATGGATTGGACGTCATTGCTAGTCCATTTAACCTTATCTGCATAAAAATTATACGTGAAGTATTTCCAAAATAATTGAAAGATTGCTTAATAGCGAATTAAGGAACCTAGTAATTATTATATAGGTTGTTTTCTGAGATAACAGCGGGAAATAATAGCCTTGGAGAATTTTTTAATTTTTTGCGGTCATAAGTTTCTAATTTATATTAAATATTCCGAGAAGTATAAATGGGGCCAAGGGGTGGGGCGGACCACATAGACTCCCCAGTAAACACGCCACTGCTCTCCCTAGACAAAATCCTAAATACACCACTGGCCTCCACGGGTCTATACAACAATAGATAATATGTGTATATACCGTATACCAGTGGTTCCCTGACTTTGAGGTGACGTGGAGACAAATTGAATAGATTTATTTTTAGACCATTTTGTCATACAACTAGAAATATATCAATATTTGAATAATAAAGATTCGAATAACTATTGTAAGTTGTACCCTGTGTCCTTACATCATTAAATTTATTCGTGGGAGGTGCGATGGACAATTTTTTTTTTTTAGGGAGGTTTGACTGAATAAAGTTCGAGAACCGCTGCTATTCTCGTATAGTATATACACCGTGCACGTATTGACGTACGGACTACGGACGTATACTGACCATCATCGCCCTCATTTAAATCATAATATAGCCTACATTTTTACGTACCTTTATTTATTTTATTCTAAACATGTACTCATTGTACCTGTCCAGTATACGTATACGTACTTAATTGTTTCACTCCATACGAGTAAAACGACAATATCTGTGTGTAATATACACGATTTCAGATATACCACAATACTGTAGTTGCACGATTTAATGGACTGTTATGAATCGTGATCGTTGGGTACTGTATTAACATTTTCAGCTGCACGGTCAGTTAAAATCGCTAACGTAGAACGAACAATTGTGCACAAAAAATGTTAATAACACGTATTACGTGGACCGTGAATCCATCGCCAAAAGCCAAAAACAATGTCATCCCGAGGCGGACAACTCTGTTACCCAGTGATGCATACTGCATTACGACCTCGAATTTAATCGATCGGGAATCTAGACGATGGTACGTCGGCATTGTGCCACGACCACAGACGCGGAATAGGTATATTAAGTGTAGTTTTTTCCCGTGCCAAAAGTCACGACCATTGTACCTCAGACCAAAGTTATCGGACACAATGGAATGAACGGTGGAATTGGGTACTTACGAACAGTACTTCTAAAGAAAAAAAAAAAACTTTTAAGCCGAAATTATTATTTGCACATAGTCGGTGCCTATATATATATAGTCCTGGGTGGTCGCCACTTCGCCACCAGTCGGTAGAATTATAAATTATATTACCACAGAATAGATATACATAATGATATTACGTTCTGCGGTTTTATCAAAGGTTATAGGTAACAGGTGCTCACAACACGATGTTCAATGTTCACAACTATTTGATTCGTCGTTTTCTTATCTCATTTTTGAAGCAACCGAGATAAAAGATTACGATGTTACGACTTATGACTCATTGTAATTTGTAGTCATTAGTTCATCATAGTTTTTATTGTATCACTTGCTGTATAAAAATATAAAATATTTATTTATTTAGTGGTTTCATTGCTATTTACCATGTTTTCTTCAGACGCCAATTATTCGAAACTCAAGACCAACCTGAGACTGGCGTTAAATCGTCTGAAGTTGTTAGAAAAAAAGAAAACTGAACTAGCTCAAAAAGCACGTAAGGAAATTGCAGATATGGTGGCTGCTGGTAAAAGTGAACGTGCAAAAATAAGAGTCGAACACATCATACGAGAAGATTACTTTGTTGAGGCGTTAGAAATTGTCGAAATGTTTTGTGATGCGCTATTATCTAGATTTGGTCTACTTCAACAATCCAAGTAAATTTTATCATCCAACTGCATTACTTTATACCGAGAATTTACACTAATCATATTAAAAGTTATAATATTAATTAATTTATTGTTACTAAACACATAGCTAGTTACTTACCAAGACAACTTAGATGTTTTAGTTAATTAGTGTACTAATTGGTTATTCATAAATCTCGTGTTGGATGATTATGAACAATTTTGCTTTGACATTCTTTTTAAAAAATTTAACAATTTATAATAATAGGTATTTACAAGTATAATATTTTACACATATACCACCATTTAATACAATATTATCTTATATAAATAAATTTTAATTTTAACAAACTAGTTTTTTCTGGATCAGAAATGATTCTATGTATTTTATTTTATCTCTGAATATATATACTTAAATGCAATTGGAACGAATGATTCAATGTTTAATGAAAACTGATATTTTAACATATTTTCATTTCTATATCAAAAATTAATATTAATTCTAAGTTTCTAACCATATTTTATTAATTATTAACTAACGTTCTATTGTGACTTTACATTTATTTTATTTTTATAATATTTTTACTATTATATTTTCAGAATGTTGGATCCTACCCTTGCAGAATCAGTTTCCAGTTTATTATGGGTGGCTCCTCACATTCAAGCTGATGTTAGTGAAATGAAAGTTATTTCTGATCAGTTAACGCAAAAATTTGGTAAAAAATATACTGAGGTAAATAAAATGTATTTATTATAAATCTATTTAGTATATTACTCTGCATATTAGTTATAATACTCATTTTACTTTTTATTAAAATTTATATTCAAAATTAATAACATTAGTCAGCTGGTTAATATTTTGGGCTCATTCTGATTTGTTTCTACGAGTAGAATAGTCTATAATAATAATAGTATTTGTTAGTAATCTTGTTATGTTGTATTTTAAAGGTATGCAGATCAGAAGACATGGATACAGTATCTCAAAAACTTAAGCATAAATTGAGTTTAAGACCCCCACCAAAAATTCTTGTTGAGAAATATTTAATCGAAATTTCTAAAAATTATAATGTACCCTATGAACCTGATTTACAAGTAAGCAAAGTCATAATACAAGTATAGATATTGTATCTAATTTTTATTATTGTATTATATACGGACTGTGACATATACTTTTAAGTTCATAATAATTAAGAATTGCACAAAGAATACATATTTAATATACCGAGACGGCATTGTCTTTGGTAGAACAAGAACTAAACATTGTTTATAATTGAATGTAACGAAACCTGATTAAAATACAGTGTTACACTAACATTACTATAGGAATTGATGTATGCGATAACCAGATTTTTTAAATATTTTCCTCTGACCCTTGTATTAACAATAGCTTATTAGTTATTATATTATATTAAATCCTTTTGGAAATAATTTGTTGAAAATATAATTAACTTATAATTTTTAAAATGTTTACTTCCTACTGATGAACATTTGTTTGAAACCTTATATATTTTACCTACCTAAATTGATGGTGTTGAATTTATAAAAATAAATTTATTGCTGAATATAATAAACTGTGTCTTATATAATACCAGCCATGGCTTAAATATCATTATGTATTTGATAAATTTAGTTACTGATATTATTTAATTTTTTAGAGTTATTAATATATTAAACCATTTGTTTCAGGTTATGCAAGAATATGAACAAACTCATAATATAGATTCTATACTTTTTGATAACAAAAATGCAAATAATGAAAATGCTACACGCCCAACCGGGTTCATTGGTTTCCCGCAACAGCCTATGGCTCCTATTCAGGCACCACCTATTAATTATCCAGTAAGTTTAACATATGCAATTTATAATACAGTGTTGTATCAATTGTTTTATGTATTTTAGAATATGCAAACCATGAGTTCAATGTTAGATTCAGCTCCATTGGATTTTGATATACCACCATCATTACCAACAATGCCAACTCCATTACCTCGAAATATACAACAGCCCATCCCAAAACCACCTACTCCTAATATAGTTAAACCTATTACAAAACAACAAATTTTACCTAATAAAAATATGGGTTATTCAAACTTACCTGATCTTCCTAGTGTACCTACAGACATACCTACTGGCGATATTAAAGCAAAAGATGATGATGAGGAAGAAACAGATTTTGATGAATTATTAAACCGATTTGAGGATTTAAAAAAGAACAAAAAATAAGTATTTTAACTTGTATTATTATTTATTTATTATCATTAAAATGTTATTATTATTATTATTATCATTAGCAATATAAAAATCTTAATGTATTCATATATTTTATATAAGTAAATATTTTTACTCCTAATGTTGTTATGAATTATCCAATTATACCACCTAATATAGGCTTCTGCACATTTCCGTTAGGTCTTTTATTTTCTTTTTTTGGTCCTAATGCTCCTGTTACTCCACCTAATAGACCATTTTGATTATTGTTATTATTTAATCCATTTAACAGTCCATTTTGATTGCTATTATCATTATTTAACAGTCCTCCAATAGTGTTAAGTGGGCTACCAAGTAAATTAACTGTCCCTTCAGTAACATCACCCAAAACTCCATTTTTCAGTAAATCTGGTACGGTTTTTAATATATCAGATATTCCTGGTAAGTTGCAGTAAGATGATTGCAGTATATCTGGAACACCGCCCCATAATCCCATTTCACAAAAACGAAATTTATTTTCTATACGAGAATTCTCATCAAGTACTACATAATCTGATTGTTTTGAAGAGGTAAAAGAAGGCCATTCATCTCCCAACTTTTTTAATCTTGGTTTTCTGAAATTTTACATAATTTTTAAAATTTTAAAATTTGTATAATATTGAACACTTACCCATTTCGTACAAATTCTGCCACTAATGATGTAAAATTATTCCTCATTTCAATGTCTTTTTTATCTTTCAATTCAGTTCCTGTAATTGGTTTACCTTCAATAGTTCTCACATCATATAAATATATCAATTCATCCCCATGGCCTGGCTCTCCTATTTGGTATCATTTGGTTTTAGAATCAGTACATATTTATTCATTGATTTATTTTTTATAAAACATTACCATTATCTTCAGCATTATCATTATTTGTTGCGTCGTTTTTATAAATTTCTTTATTCGGTACCCCCAAGATATTAGGCAAGAACCATTTTCCTGGAGATTTCATGTTAGGCTTATGTTCAAAACTATAAAAGTAAACAGTGCTACGTTTTGACCATAGATGTGATGTAAAAAATGCCGGTAAATTAAATAATGCGTCTGTTGTTCCCTAAAAAATTTTAATTTATTTAATATTTCATAAATTAAACTAATTTTTAACTTACCTGCATAACACTTTTAATATCTTTTGCACCATTTCTAAGTGTTGATGATACTAATTTCAAGTAATCATTATTATCAAACAATGTTTTCAAGGCATTATTTACACTTCCATTTTTGAATAAACCTAAAATTTACAAGAACATTATATTCTAAAAACAGCCATAAATTAATCTTTATGGAATGAAAACTTGATCTTAAATGGATATTGTTTTTGCTATTGTAGTTTTGTCAACAGTGTATAATCGTTAAGTTACTAAAGTAGCTACTAGTTTTTACTCTACCTGCATGAATTGAAACTTTATTTATGTGGAAACAGTTAAGTTTTTTCGGGTTTTTTGGTTCCGGGGTAATAAATGGCACTGTTAAAATTATAACAGTTATTAAAACAGTTATGTATCTATCTTAATATTGTCAATGAATGCTAGTGTGTAAATAAATATAGCAAGTGCAAAATTAATGTTATAAGTTGTAGCTGTCTAGTGTATAAGGTCATTAGTTACAATTTGAATTGTTCAAACATCTTATTTTAAATTTAGTATTTCAGTCCTAAATAATAATTAATAATTTAAAGTGCAATTCATTTTTATTTCAAATAAGATAGGTAAATAAATTACAAAACTATCTTAAATTAGTTTTATTTGGTGTCATAAACTTTTCCTTTTAAAAATATTGACAGTGCAATGTTAGTTTAAGTTTTGGTAAAATAGTGTAAAATAAAAATTTAAATCTTATTTAGTTACCTGTGTTTGTACTCAGCACATTATGTGGAAGTACTTTATTTACATACTCTGGTATTTTACTTATTTTTTCTATAACTTGATTTCGGAATTTTCCTTAAAAAAAAGTATCGTTAGTACAGTTAGTGTTTTTTTTACCTATATTACTCACATGTTAAAATAATTAATTATGAAAAAAAATTAAGGTATAATATTTATTCGTTTTTACCTAATATTCCAGATTTAGTTTCTAATTTATTAACACCAGTAAGCATTGGTATAATAGGTAATACATTTTTCTTCAGTAATCGAAGAGGTGAATCTTGTAGAAAAAATGGCAAGAAACGACCATCATTGTAACCTTCTACAGCAGGACCAGCATTTAACAAACTGCCTAGTCCTGTTAAGTATCCTTCTTTAAACAATTTGCTGTTCTAAAAAGTTGATATGAAATAAATAGTTAACATAAATATAAAATAATATGAATGATTTGCTTATAAAAATAATTTTCAAACCTGAAATTTGGAATCAGAATTAATAATTGATTGAGTTGTTAAAGTTTGTAAACATCGAATTGTTTCTAATGATGAAGATTGTTCACATCCAAGTAATGTGGTCATATTTTTATATGTAGTTTTTGGTTCAGGATCTACCGCAAACGCTGATAGAGGACTACCACTCATTGCAAAAACTCCACTAACCATTCCTATTTTAAAATTTTTCTCATTTCAAAACCATTTATTGAAAATAATATTTTATTGTAAAATAAATACCTTTTGTAAAGTCTGACATAGTCAGTAGAGTAGCAGCACTAGCTCCGCTACCTTGACCAGATAAAACAGTTCGTTCTGGATCTCCATTAAAATAATTAATGTATTCATTAACCCATTTTATAGCAGCACGCATATCAAATAATCCAACATTACCAGGGAGATCTTTAAAATTACTTGTTAGCCAACCTAGTTTGGATAAATATCATGATACATTTATTAAACATAAAAAACATTTTATCAATTAATGTTAACCTAATGATCCAAGTCTGTATTGTATTGTAACAACAATCATATTATTTTTTACTAAATGATAGGGACCATACTGTAGAGCTGATCCGCTAAAGAAACCACCTCCATGTATCCAAATAAAAACTGGTAAATTTGTATTGTTTTGCTTAGCCTATACAAAATGATTAAATTCAAAAATAATACTTTTAGTAAAAAAAAAAAAAGTAAATGGCTTTACCAATGGAGTAAACACATTAAGAAATAAACAATCTTCACTCCCAACTATTCCGCTGCCATCAACACTCAACTGTGGGCAAGGAGGTCCATATTTGGTGGCATCAATTTTCCCAGATAGACGAACAAGTACTGGACGCTAAAATTAAAATAAATTATCATATTCTGTACATGGATAATGGATATTGGTGAGTGAAATATTTTTGGTCTTTGTTCTTCAATCACGTACATACAGATATTATATAGAAAAATTAAGCTTTTGTGAAACTTTTAGTGTCTTGTTTAGTTACTTCATTAATGTTAGAACAAAACAATTTATAATTGAATGACTCGGAAGAATTTAAACTATTCTCTAATATTGTACCATACCTGAAATCTTAGTCTTCCTGTAGGTGGTTCAGCATATCGAATACCTTTGTATGCATAATATCCCTCTGGCTCCTCAACGCCAGTTATTGTGGCAGATCTGTAGTCGTCTTGCACTTGGACAGTATTATCGATTTTTTGAGGAGGTTGACTGATGGTAAACCCATTTGTTTCAGGAACTAATGCTGGATATCCACCAACAATTCTTTTTCGCCTTGAGAGACCATTGCAAAGTGCCAGTGCGCTAAGCACCCAAATAGTTTTTAACAACATGGTAAATAGAACTGAACTGATTGTATTGTGTAGCTTTCTGATGACTGGTCACCAAAAACAATACTACCGAGCAAATTGTTTGATGATGACGCTAGGATGCTATACAATATTCATTATCTAAACGTTTTCGCCAAACCTGTTTACCTCGCTTGGTCAAGGTTAATGTTTATTTTAATTTGTGAAATATGAATTATACGTAGCGTATCACTGATAAATTTCTACATAATGATGAACTATAATGTCTTAGATTTACCTACCTATTAGATTGTTATTATTGAGTATGCCAGTATGTCGTATGGTTACGATTCCTGGGATCATTGGCCCCGTTGCATATGTAATAGCTGTCGCATAGTTGTCATCTAATTACTATAATAAATTGTGCTTCGTTTTTATTGGCGCTTTCTTAACTCCATACAGTTATGGTTTTACGAATCAATAAAAATTATTTCATAGTTATTTTCACTGCAACTTATCTTTAATAAAGGTTAATTAGAATTTTTCTGTATTTATAGGTTCTTTTTTAATTTTTGTCTGGTTGAATTTTAAATTTTGGACGAAATGAACCAATTTGATATATTTTATTCGATATTGAATTTTTTCGTGAGTGTACCGATATTTATGCGAAAACTCTAAAGATAGGCAATTTGAAGCAAAAAGTGTTACTCTTTCATTTCATCAAGTTTTCTGGAAAAACTGGCAACATTTAAATGTTTTTCAATCATTTTCGAATTTATTTATATATTTTCTGACAAAATAAATAATTTTGTATTTTAAGATTAGAATTTCGATTATAACTTATAATTTATAAGATATTTTAATAGGATTTTAACCGTACAAAATTTTTTTCAAAAATCAAATAAGACAAATAATTTTCTATAAGTATCTACCTACCTACTTAATATATTGAAAATAAATAGTATATCATTTTCAATGCCAATGCATAGCCAATCAATTAATATGTACATCGTATTAACGATAATATTATAGTCATTGCTAAATCAAAATTATGGGTAGGTTGTAGGTAGTTAGGCAGCTATTAACTGATATCTAACTACTGCAGTTGCCGTAATTTAAATACCTATATGCTATACATGGTCGTTCGTATCCGTGCGTTGAGGCAATAAAAAGCTATTATATACCTATATAATATTCTACAGTATACATATACTACCACTAGATATGTACCCTATATAAGCTATCATATTATTAAAAGAATGTACAAAAAATATTTACTTGAATGAGGAATTAATTAAAAAATCTGAACATGTACATGGTACATCATTAATCATTTTATAGAACCTAGATAGGTACGTACACAAACACAGCATATGTACGTAGGTACGTGTAGCATTGGCAGTTCAGCCGTTCAAATTCTCTTATGATATGTTAGGTAGTATTTGGAAGTTATTACTTATTACACAAGGCTAACTTTAAGCTACCCTACTTTAACTTAGTATTTTCACAAATACTTACGGTTCATTATTTAAATACATACAAAGGTAGGTATATAAATTATAGAACAAATATTATAGATAATAACAATAGTAAAAAAATAATAGGAATTAGGTAGCTAGATAATTGGTTTATATAATAAAAAATAAAATTGCCTTGGCATCTTGGTTAACAAAATAAAGTAAAATAATAAAAGTTATTAATAATAAAAATGTACCAATCTTATCATAACAATAGCGTAGGTATTAAGTACTTTTACGGTTTTATTTTTTATAACCAACGTTTATATTTTATCTTATATTCTTTTTATATGTTATTGTAATTGGCTACACGTATAACTGATATTTTTAAAAAGTACTCTTACGATTAAAAATTGTTTTACTTATATAAAATTCTGAATAAACCTATTCATATTTATATATTTCGGTAAAGGCAATCCGTAGTATAGGTACCTATATAGTTATGTTTAAGTGGAAAAAAAATATAGACAATACATTTTGGTATTTTAGTTTTAAATTAATTATACGTAGATCCTTGTTTATAAGTCAAACATAAAACTTCGAAAATTTTGAATTCTAAAAAATTTTTATTAGATTTTAAGTTCATAAAACAAATCTAAAATAATTGGCTCTATCTAGAGTATATATAATAGCAAATATAATTGAAGAATATAGCAGGGTTAGTTTTAAAGTCTGAGTGAAACGAAGAATGTGTTGCTTTTATCATATTTATCATACGTAAGTACATAACTTTATTAATTTTCATAGCCTTAAATAGATATGTACTTAAAATTTATAAAACGATACTTATATAACTTATAAATCTCCCTTATGAGATATTTAATTTTGTTATATTTTACTACTATATTAACTATTTTTTAAAGTTAAAACTGATGCACCCAACCTCGTCCACTCAGAATCGTTTTCTTCGAAAGAAATTAATTGAACCAATTGCACAGAATATCATGTATCACGTATAGGTTGGTAATTTGTTTTTTAGTCATGGATTTATGATAATATGTATCTAAGTATCTTTGTATAATGTATATAGTTAAAAACTCATGCAAATCATGCATCATCATATAAATAAAATGTATATATTCCCATTTAAGACCATTAATATTCTCGTACTGGCAAACTCATAATAACCTACCTATTAGTTTTTTTCATGATGTCTATAGCTTTTGTCATATTTTAATATGGATGATCGTAAAAAATTATGTTGTTAATATTTAACGTACATAATAATTAGTAACTATGGTATTTTATTAATTGTTTTAAATTAACCAGCCATACTTGTAATTTTTGATTGTTAAAATTAATGTTCGCTAGTGTAATCTATTTTATTATACTGAGCATCCAACAAACAATTAATCATTAATGAATACACTTCTTATAAATAATAAGCTATTGTTAGTGTTTTTAAAATCGATGGAAAATGTAAGCATGTCACGGTTAGTGAAAATATAGTAATACATAAAAAAAAACTATGTATACTTTTAGACATTTAGATGGAATTCAATTATTCATGGGTAAAAACAATTAATAAACGGGGAAAAATTTAAATAAATACACAATGCCCAGTGATTGATAGATAAATGAGCGTATTATTAGCTTTTACTTTGTCATCGATTTAATAATTTTATTTATAGGTATTTTAAATGAATAAACTTGAAACATTTTTTTTTAAAAATATTAAATAATTTAATACCGTATAGGTAAACTACATTATATTGACCGAATAGGTGAACACAAGCTTCGTCACAATATTGGTCATTGACAACTAAACCATTATTTTTTTAGATATAAATATATATACAGCTATTGGTCAAGAATTCAGCGTCAGGGTCAACTTTTATAAACCGTAGGTACACATCGTATATAGGTAGGATATATATACAATAGACCGTCATTAAATTTTGTATTGTATAACATCTGATTTTCATACGACCTCTAAGATGATATTCTTAGTATTTGTAAAAAATAAATTTTAAAAACATTGATGAATACAAAAAAATATAATTTCCTATTAGTAAAATAAAATATTTTACTATAATTTTATTTAGAAATATACTTAACAGCTTAAATAAATCGAGTGCATATATATAAATGAAATTTTGTTCAGATAGAATTTCTGAAATTGAAGTAAGTGGAAAAATATGTATATATTTCCTAATTTTTTATATTACTTACTAAAAAAGTTGATATACCCACCATTCAAGTCTTTCATCATCATTGTCCCTGCATAGAGTATTAAGGCAATATACCTTAAATAACCAGGTGTTCTAGATACAACTGTTGTTTAACATTTATCCATGTGCACTAGTCGTGACTAATATATGCCTATTTTTGTTTACACAATTTACAAAAACCAATCAAATATTTGTATTTTTTCATCATGTACAGTATAGTTCTTAATTTTAATAAATTCTTAATGCCTTTGAAATTCGTTCATTAATATTTAGTTACTGTTTTGAGAAATAAAGGTTTAAGAACATAAGTAATTGTATTCATACATCGTACGTAGTCTAGTAAAAGAATATTCACTACATGTAGCTCGTTCAAATACAACCAGTCATGCAGGTGTTTATGGTGGGAGACATTCACTTTCCATTTCAGGCCTCACCGACAGACAGGTAATATCTCATTGGACCCACCCATATTAATTCTCTCTCTATTCAGTGTTCAGTATCACAAACGCAGCGCGCCAAACATGATGCGCACTGACTCTGCAGCGACTCGAATATCCCACATAGGGCTTGTGGCCCGTAGTCCAGAGGGCCACGCTGCCAAGACTATGCAAATTAAAGGCCACGAGGATCAATGGGTAGATATACAAGCACACACATTCAAAAACTGGGTAAACGAGCACGTGTCGCCATCAAATCGTGTAGAAGACCTAGCAGAGGATTTGAAAGATGGGCGTGTTCTATGTGAATTAGTAGAGAACTTACAGAATAAGAAGATACTCACATGGAGTTACAACCCTGGAAATCGACATCAGATGTTAGAGAATGTGTCAAAAGCTCTGACGGCCATAGCAGATGATGGTGTAAAGCTCGTTAATATTGGTATGTGTTACATTTAATTTTAAATATAAGTTTAAAATGCTTATAAATGCATAGTTTATTTGAATAGACTTAGTTAAAATATTGAATGAACTCGGGTTATTAAATTATAAATTTTATGTCAAACAGGTGTTGGGTAGTATCGCCAAATAGGGAGTGTTATACAAAATACATGAAGTATGCAATAGTTAATCATGTGGGTGTATTGACCTCACATGCTATATTCAAATTGCCATGCTTCTATTATCGAATAATATTATATATGAATAATACTGGATACAATTAAACTAGGCGGAGCAATCTTCATTTTATAATAGAAATATATTTTTATTAATGCAAAGAAAACCTATTATAATTAGAATTTTATAAAAACAAATAAAAAATGAACTACTATTAATTGCAATACGAAAAGTTGAAAATAAAAATTATTTATTTTAAATTAGTATCTACCTATTGTAGTTACTTATTGGTTTGATTGGATCGGAAAATTGAACATTTGTATATGTATGATTCCTCATCAGTATGATACACACTTGAACTATAAAATCGCTGTTAATTACCACTATTTAATTTATGACGCAACGTATTTTTTTTAGGAAATGAAGATATAGTTAATGGAAACCTGAAACTAATTTTAGGCCTTATTTGGTCATTGATTGTTCGTTATCAAATCGGCCGGTCGAAATTTCCACCTAAAAAGCTCATGCTTGCTTGGCTTAAGGTAATATACGTTTAAATAATAAGATATATACGTAAATGAATAATATTATTTGTTTAAATATATTTTCTTTAATGTAATAATATTAATGTACCACAAATAGTCAGTATTGCCAGAATGCCGCGTGAATAATTTTACCACGGACTGGAACTCGGGAATATGTCTCTCTTCATTATTGGACTATTGTGAACCCGGATTATTTCCTCATTGGAAAAATTTGGATCGCAACGATAGTGTGAACAACTGCCGCCGTGCTATGGAATTAGCCCGAGATCGGTTCAATATACCTATGGTGCTAGAACCCGAATATTTAGCTTCGCCTTATTTAGACGAACTGTCTGGTATGACTTATTTGTCTTATTTCATGAAAGAAAAAAGTCCCGGTACTAAAGCTACCCTAAACTGGGTGAACAGTCAGTTGAAAACGCATACCGTATCTAATTTCACAGTTAGTATTTATTTAACTCGTAAATAGTAGTATGCAAATAGCAAGTATATTCATATGTTGTATTTTAGTCTGACTGGAAAGATGGTGTTGTTTTATGCGAGCTGACCAAATCCCTTGGTGTTCCTGTCAAGTACCAAAAATATGACGACCCGGATGTTTGGGAGTCGAACTTAAATGCTGGTATGTATACAGCGTTGTAATTCTATTACATAATTTTGTTTTATTTACCAATTTTTCGGTAGGAATGAATGCTGGTAAAAAATTAGGAGTTGAACCATTATTAAAAGCAAAAGATGTATCTAGTCTTAATGCTTCACATTTGGGTATGATGTCTTATGTGTCTAACTTCCAGTGGGTAAAGCCACGAACTCGACCATCACACACCGTACGTGCCCACAGTGACACGCACACTACAAGAGTGTACAAGCCAGTAAGTTAATTTAATAAATATGATATTTTTATTACAAATAAATCTAAACTATAAGCCTAATCCATGATATGTATTTTTAGACTAGTTTTAAAGTGACATTTTTGGATTCAGAAGTAGATCCAAACGATGTCACAGTAGAAATAATTGGACCGGAACTCAATACTATACCGTGTAATTTAAATTTAAAATCCAATGGTGGCACATGCACGTTCGTGCCACTCATAATTGGAATGTATAAGGTATGCGTTTGTTTTCCCCCTATACGTTGATACGGTTAATGATTTTAATGCTATGTTTATTATAGGTTACGATTTTTAATGGCGATGAGGTGATACAAGGGTGCCCAATGTTTATACGAGCTATGCCCGAAGTATCTGAAATAAAGCACTCCGGTATGGAACCATGTGCAGTTGGATCCATTGTTGAAGTGCAGGTACCTAAATATATCTTAAGTGCATACCATCATACCGTATTGTTTATTAACCGTAATTTTTTTCTTCTATTCGTATTTAGATAAATTGTAACGGAGCTAAAGCGCAAAATATTCAAGTGCTAGCCATGAGTCCTGATGGTCGAGAGTTAGAATGCCCTGTAAACGAATCAGGAGACGCGTACAGAACTACGTTCCAACCGGATGAACCCGGAGAGTGGACCATAGCAGTGAAACACCGAGGACAGTTAATCCAGGGTAGTCCATACACATGTTTCGTATTCGACCCGAATGGCATCAAAGTAAAAATTTGAAAAATGAAAAACTGAATTAAGAAGCTAATTAGTTACTTATTTAAATTTTAGTTACTTGGCTTGGATAGACCAGCTATTGCAGGAAGTATAGTCAATTGGACTTTAGATGCTAGAGGAACTGGTGGTTTGGGAAAAATTGAAATTGATATTGTTCATGACAAACAATCACTCCCTCATACAATAGACCATTTAGGAAATTCCATTTATAATGTTTCTCTACACACAAGAAGACCTGGAAAATATAAAATTTATGTTTATTTTAATGGAGCAACTGTTAAAGGCAAGTATTAAATGATGAATATGAAATGTTATAGAATAATTAAAGTTTTTAAGATTATATTAATGTTTTCTTTAAATCTGTGCTTTAACAACCGTGGGTACTAAAAATGTAACTTCCTTATCTAATTTTCTTAATAACGATTTAATAATCCAAAATATACTTTCTAATTTCTGCAATAACTTGAATTCCCTTATAACTTTCTATGTTCATTTCGGCCCTGGTAGTTTGTCTGTATTCTGTATCTCTCTCTCTATCTCTCTCTCTCTCTCTCCCCCCCCCCTTTCTTTTTCTTTCTATTAAATATTATGTATTTTAATCCCACTCATCAGTCCTCATTAGATTTTTTATTATTTTCATTACTTATTCATTAAGTAATTATATATATACGAGTATATCTACTACTAAGCGACTAAGGTAATTTATACCTCTATCGGTTGCATAATTATACTATATTTATTATGAAGATGTAATAACTCGTTACCAAAATATCGACAAAAATATTATTTATTTAACATTAAAAGTGAATAGTTCTATGCGGAGCTTACCAAAAATTATAAATATTTTAACAAACGAGCGGCTTGCTTATATTATTTTTATGTTTATCACGACTTTCTTCCTATAGGAAAAATAAAGGAAAAGTTACCTAATTTAATTAATGGCGAATTAAAAAATGTCCCATTTAAAATATAATTTGGGGTTGATTACCAATCAATAAAAGTACTATTTTCAACTTGTTGAGCTTTTCAATATTCTATCCAGAATTAAGATGAATAGTATCATTTTTTACTATCAAATATTTAAACAACACTAGAATGTAAATATAACATTGCAGTTAGAACTATGATATCTACCTATACATTTATTAAAAGTCCCTATAACATATAAAATGTATATAATTTATGTAAAATATGTTGTAGGAAGTCCATTTCCTTTGAGAGTTGGAACAAAAGAAGATATAAAGCGACATAGAAGTACAAGTAAGTTGTAATTTGAAGTAAAAATTAAAAATGTATGCTTTGTTTGTTGAACAAATTTTCAAAAGTGATAAATTGTTTGATATGTATGTAACATTAATTTGCATATTTTGAATATATAATATGTAACAATTATAAATAAAACTAAAATATATACAATTTACTAAATAAATATATCTAAAGAAAAAAAATGTACTTTTCAGCGCCTACTAAATTAGTCAATGGAAACAACTCTTCGGCTTTCAGTAAGATGATTTACATAACCTCGTAATGCGATATAGACTATAAACTATATTTGAATTTGTTTTAGATGACTTTAATTCATCTAATGACTATCATAAAATCGGTTTGCTCAGGCCTATTTCACCTTTGCAATCACCAAAATTCACTTCTTCTCCTATCAATCATCATAGCAATGTATATAAAGTATGTTTTATTTTTGAATTATAACAACGATACACATAAAAAAAACAACATAACGAACTAACATTTATTTTTTATATTTTTCAAATAGTCAACCAACCTTTCGGAGTCTGGATTTCATAGCATCTCATCGCCTTTACATTTAAATATCCCCAGTTCCCTATCTCCAAACCATAGTTATGTTTCACCAAAAAGTGCTTTGTCTCCATCAAAATCAAAAAATAATGGTAAGTGGTTTATTTGTTGTTGTTTTTTTTATTAATAGGGATTTAATTTTTTTTTTTAGATATAGTTTTTGGTGAAAATATGCAACTAATGCCAATAAATAGACCATCAACTATTTACATAAATTCTGATGAAGTACTTGCTAATATTAATGTTACAGTCATTGGTATGTTATTTATTACTAAAAAATGATTAATAATAATTATAAGAACAATTTTTATTTCCGTAAATGTTTTAAAAATAATAGGCCCATCCAATAAGATGATTCCTGTTAGAATGTCTAGGAATATTGCTCAGGGTCATATTTTAGCACAATTTACAGCTGAACAAATTGGTGAACATTCGATCGATGTAAAAATTAATGGTACAAAAGTTACTGGTTCTCCATTCAGGTAAATTTAAAAAAAATATTAAATGTATAAGGCTATAAATATAATGTGTTTTAATAATTTCATAATATAATTATCACCACCAACTTAAATTAAGTACAATGTTTTAAAACTTGTAATACTATTGTTTATTTAAACAATTTTTTTTTCAGGAGTCACGCTTATGATGTATGCGCCATAAAAGTTGGACACATACCAAATGGAGTTGTAGGAGAACCAGTTGAATTTGAGAGTAATTATAATTATATAAATTTATTTAAACTCAATTACAATAAAGATTAGATTAGTTGATTATCATTTGTTCACTATTTAGTTGATGGATCAGGAGCTGGGTCCGGAAATCTAGAAATTCTTGTTAATGGAGGGCATGTCACTAGTTTTGTCCGAAATTTGGGAAATCAAAAATTTTTGGCATCATTCGTACCACATAAAGCACTCGTTCATCTAGTTGATATGAAGTTCAATAATGAACAAGTACCAGGTAACAATTTCGTTTATTTATTCAAAATGGTGGTATTTGGAAAATTGAGTATTAACAAGGTATTTGCATTCTTTCCCGTGTTTTATTTGCTTGCCATAAGTACAATGTCGAATTTAGAGATTGTAAATTAGCTAATTAATGCATAATGTCCGAAAAAGTATTTACATAAAACAAATCTAAAAATGGAAGCCTGCACATATTTTGGTTAGTTGATTTTCTCAACATTTTATATCACCTATAATGATGAACATTTTCGACATGCTTCAATTGTATTGTTAAAATACTCAGATGGCGCTATTGCTTACTCATTGTATTAAATATTGAAAAAGAGGTTCCCACAATGTATTTAACGTAATTATCTAAAGTAAATATAATTAGAACAACCCATGTTAGTTTAATAATTAACTGTAACTGAATGTTTGAATTTTGTTAAATTCGAGTATATTGTTATTATAGATACATTGTACATGGGTAATTAATTATGTGAAGTAAAAAATAAGTTAGTTGAATTCGTATTTAATAAGAGTGTTTTAAACGGAATGTTGAAATGTATGAATTAAAAAGAGAAATTTACATTGTTCTACGAAAAGAAAATTATTACTATTTATATGAATATGAATATGAATATATGAAATGTAGAGATTATATAAACGTAGCATCTTCTCGGAATAGATATACCTATCTACAGTAATAAATATTCGTTAATTACTCTAAAAATAGAATAATTTATGATTTTTTTCTTTGTTTAAAGAATAAATATCACAATTTTACAAAAATGTTTATTTGTATTTGTTGTTATTTTACTACTTTATAGAAGAGAACAATTTACTAAGTTTACTGGAATTAATTTATATACTATTCATATTATATTATATTTAACATTATTAAATCAGGATGTATAGGATGAAAAAACCTATTATTTTACTTAAACAATCACCAAATCATCGGTGTGTGCTGGGCAGGTACTAGGTACACTCTAGATTCTGAATTTACCTACTCTACGGCTGGGTGCACTTAGCTCTGGAGATAATTATTTTGTTTTTGTTTTTAAAAGAAGGAGGAAATATACTTTATGGTTATTAGCTATTGCCTATTAGTATTGTTATCACTCATCACAACGATTATTATATTGTTTTTTTTAGATTTTAACGATAATAATACATGGTCATATGGATATGGATGATATGCATAATATTATGGGTACAATGAAATCAATAATTATATACAAATAAAACCAAATAGGGAACTTAGGAATACCTATGTTATTAAATAAATGTTTCGGTCTACATGCGAGTAGTTGAAAGTTAACCTTCCGGTATATAATTTGATACATAATGTTTTTGTTTTATATCTGTCCACACTAATTAGTAATTACTAATGCATAATAATACCTATACATTTTTTAAATATTAAAAATAAATAAATAAATTTATTAACGTATCAAAAACCAATAATATATCTCAGGTAGGTAATTAAGTTAACACAATGTCTATTTTTGATTTCAGCGAAATTCTCTAGAATTTATTAAAATTATTAATTTATTATAATATAATAGGAAGGTATTGTCCTTATTTTTAATTTATATAGGTACCTAGGGTTTTTAGGATATTTAGTATAACCATTGATTATATAATAGTCTATTATATAATCAATGGTATTACATAGTATATGCCTATTAATGATATAGCACCTGGTAATCTATTATTCTAAAGCTTAACAACTCACGCATTACCTATTAGTTGTTTCAATATTTATAATTTTGAAAAAAAATTAAATAATAAATATAGTGAAGCCTCGTTAATTCGTGTAACAATTTATTGTTATAATGATTCATGAATATAATTGGTTTTGAGCAACATCGTGTTAATGTAACTAATTTTAATTTTGAACTAAGTAGGTACTTTTAAATCTTAAGTCTAAATTTAAATTTATGTTTAAATATAGGCCACGTAAAAATGAATCACGTTAAATTATCATTTGATAAAATTGAAATTAAATGAATTCATTAGTAAATTAACCATATAAATTTTTTTCCGTACGAGTCCCGTTAGCTCGACTGCCCTGATTAGAATCTCAATCCTATAAAATAACGAAAATTTTTTATGGCAATTTGAAAAGTTATTTTCAAAGAACCCACTCGTATCTCTGATGTCATCTTTTTTACATATTTATCGCCATATCGGTACAGACGTACGGTTACGATTCATTACTCAATAAGCGTATACTTAACATAGTTTCAATATAAAATATAATTAAATTATTTCTTCGTCATTTTACTATTCTGCAGGGAATATAATGATATATTTTATACTATAAAACTATAGCGCGAATGAATTTTAAGGTATCACAAAATATGTCATAATATGCTCATTAGTAGTATACAGTATGATGTTATAAATGCATATTGAATAACGGGACATTTTGCGTGGTATTTTTGTCCTAGTGTCACTATACTCGTACTATTAAAATACACTATTTTGTGCATGATAACATTTTCATTTGTTACGATGAAACTTATTTGCAGCAATATATTAGGACTTTCAGATTTTTTAAAATGCATTAGAATCATAACACATTAATTTCGCGCATAAAGCCAAAGTTGACCGAGTATCAAATTTAAATTTGAGCATATAGTGTTAATAGATAAGGATAGAAATAATGGGATATGAAAAAAAAAATATTAGTTATCGTCACTTTTATAGACGATAAAAGTTGTTTAGTCGGCCCATTACAATCGAAAACACATCTTCTCACTTGAAGCGTCTCACGCGAGTGGTCGTCACGTATGTAAAATATTTCAAACCAACACGGACGAATTGCGGGGGCGGGGGAAACCGTGTCCGTCACAATCGTAGTTGACTGTCGGCTAATTTTCGCCAAGATGGTTAGACTTGGAACGTGCACACCGTTCGTTCCGAGTTGTGCAGGGACGACAAAAGGCTAGAAAGCGCGAGCGCGACCGCTCCGTTCGGCAGTGAAACGTGTTGTGATTCGCGTGTCGCGTCCGACTGCGGGGACGACTACTGTGACGTTCACTCGTAATCGTGCGGTACCGTTGACATATTTCGAATTCTTGGAGGGAAATTCGACGCCGGAAGACATTCCAGTTGGCGCGCCTGTGTCTTCGGAATGTTTCTCGACCATCGATAGTACACCGTCGTCGTTACTATACTCGTTCGCCTACGACGATCGTTCTCGATTTTACCGAACCCAGATGGGTACCGGATGCTAAGTGCTAAATGTGCTAAATGTAAAATGGTAAAATGTAAATGGTCGCCGGCCGACGACGTAGCCGAGACGATACGGACAAGTCTATCACGCCGGACTGTGATTTCCGCAAAATCTGTTCCCATCGCGGTCGATAGTCGATACGCGTTTCTCGATATCGGCACCGGTCGAGCGTACCGCGGCCGTGTGCGCCTTCGAAATCGGATAACGCAAGTATCGCGTCGGCAACCGGCCAAGATATCGATATTTTTATCATGTACACGTCAAACAGGTAGATGCAACAGGTTGACGGTGGTGTACATGTTTTATCGTGATTATAGTAGTGTAGCTTGTGTACGTTCGGTCCGTTTTGTTTTTATTATGTTTTAGGATTTTTTTTTTTTTTTTTCAGTAGTTTAGTGTTTTTTTTCCGGTGTCATTATTTTTAGTGAAATGTGTTTTAATTCGCGTTACTTATTGTCTCGGCACATTGCTCATAGTGAAATGAAGAAGGATTACTTATTGAATTTTATATAAAAAGTAATGTACCAGTAATTTTTTACACTCAGCATTTCGCCTGAATAGAACGAATGTCCTTATTTCGAATAAGTGCGCAAGTACCGATGAACGCTTGTATTTGATTTTTGCTTGCACAAATATTTGAGCATATCATTTTTTGTATTTTATTTCTAATCGAGATAAAATATTTTATAGATATTTGTGTTGTCTACCGGACTTATCATGCTATAAAGATTCTCGTTCGCTTTATGATGTTATACTGTTCAATAAAGATTTAATTTTGAAGTTTAATTTAAAATCAAGATGTATTATATGTCTTATATTTTCTACCATTCAAAAAGCAGTATAAATTATTTAAACTTATCTATAATATATATGAAATATTAAGTTTCATAATTTTCATTTTAAATCATATAATTTATTACAACAAAATATGAATTATAAAAATATGTAGTATGTCATTGGGATACTTAGCCACTAGAATTAGGTACCTGAAATAGTAGGTAGGTACCTAACCTATTATAGAAATCTGTTACTTGGATGATAACCAAAACCACTTTCTAAAAATTAAAAAACTGGCTGTAGGTATTCATAATGTGTCCTAATGTACTTGTTTATTTCGTCATTTTTGTATTGTACTTGCCTGTACTTAAAATTTTAATTCAAAACTGTATTGTTCTAAACTTCTGGACTAATGTATATCTATTATTCAAAAGTTTAATAATTTCCAAAATCTTTCCGAAGTATTTTCCGTTATATATTTAAAATATTTAATCTTTCTGACCAGTTAACTCAATAAGAATCATCATACCTATTATACATTTATGTGATACTAAAATTATTAAGGAGGGTCATTCATAATACTAAAATACAAAATTAGTTTTAATAATTATATTATTATTTCCGGGATCGACACATGACTTAGAAAATACAACTATAATTTATCTATTACCTATGATCTTTAATAAGAATTAATAAGAATATGTATACAATAAAAGAAAAAGTACCCAAGTACATAAAATTTTTAAAGTTACAAACAATAATTTGATAGGTGAAGTAAATATTAACCTATTTTAATATTTGTTTTTTTTTATTATGTATTATGTATTATATTATTTTATATCTTAATCAAACTTTACAAATACATAGATATTTTTTTTCTGCTTGAAAATTTAAAAAAAAATTTTTTGTTATAATCTAACAAAAACATTTAACTGTAAGTAAATTTAGGCCTTAGATTGTTTCTAAAAATTGATTCAGCTATTTAACTACAAACTATATTTTATTTTTGTATCTAATAGAAATAAATACTTATTTTATTTAATGTAATACACTGCTGACCTAACCATTAGAGAATTCTTAAATGATTGTTCATATTTTACATTTTGAATTATTAATTTATACACACGCCCACATATTTTTTAATAAGAGGTGTTGTGGTTATGGTATTGAATTATTCATTTTAAAATTGAAATCTATTATATTTACTGTTGGTATGCTTTCATATAGCATGATTTTAATAGGAAAAATATATTTTCTTTACTCATGTACATTAAAAAAAAAAAATGTATTTTGAACCATGTGCAATTTGTTATTAAACATTAATATAGCATTAACATTAATCAGAATAATTATTTTTTTTGTAGTATGATTATAATAATAAAAAGAGAATAAAGCTTTCTATAACATATAAAATATTGATTTTTCAAGAATACTTACTAATGCAATGCAAGTTAGCTCCAAATTTAAACTGTTACTTTAATTATCAAGTATCAATCATGAACGATTCATCAATGATTCACAATCATCAATAGGCTTGGGGTCATTATAATTTATTATATGATACATAGTAGGTAGATAAAAAACTTTAATCTAGTTATCAAGATTTATTTTTTATTTCAAATATAATTAACTATGTAATAATTTGATAATAATTAAATATCCTGGGCATGTTTTTCATTAAAAAAATCATGGAATACAATTATTGATATTGATGATTTTTTTTTTATCAAGCATTTTTTAATTTAATAATTTTTTATATATTTTAAAATTTCTACAATCACAATATGCAACTTTTCCTTGCCTTATAAGTGTTATCTTAATCTTTTGTTAGTTGGTTTCATTTAAAATAACAGTTTTCACAAAGTTCAGGAGTCTAACTAAAATTGTTGATAATTAAATTATAAAATGTTTATCGTTGCTTATATCTTAATAGAGGGAGGGGGTTGTTTAGAGATTTCAGCATCTAAGGCTATTATAATGTTGGATTATTATTTCTTAGAACCTCATATGGGTTTATACTTTATAGTATTGGCTTATAAGGTTTGAGTGTATAAACTTTGTATACTCATAATATTTAAGTGCCTAAGGACAATGTCTCCTTCTGATGATTATAAAAATAATTTAGTCTATTTACCTATCAAGGATCCACGGGGGGGGGGGAAAGATGGCTTACGCCCCTTCCCCCCAAATCAGAGAGAAGTTTTTCGTTTTTGGCAACTTAAAATTTGGTTAAAGGCAAAAATAGGAGAAAAAAGATTAACATGATTGACTCTTATGTATATTTATAGGTCAATCATAAAAATATTAACTGTACAATTTTTAGTAAAGGTTAAGTTGAACTAGGTTTGGTTAAATAATTAAATATATTTTTAATATCATTGAACACTTATTAGTACCAATGTTTAAATCATAACTACCTATATTATAATCTATTACTTCATATACTTAGAGCTATGTTTATAATAAAAAATGTATTTTAATTATTTAGATTATTATTATTATTATGAGAAATCATTTTTTGAAATATATTTATTTATAGGGAGTCCCTGGGAAGTAACAATCATGAGTGGAGGATCATATAGTCCGAAATTGAGTGTCCTTGGTGATGCTGTAAAATTAGTACCTGTTGATTCAGTAGCAATATTTCAAATAAGTGCTATTGGTTTTCATCGAGAAGATGTACAAGTGAATGTACTAAGTGAGTTACTTTTATAAAATATTACAATATTTTATGTTTGATTATGATTTTTTTTTTAATGAGTCCTAAAATGTGTACTTGGTTTGTGTAATCTATCTTTTTTCAATGAAAGATAATTTACTTAATGTATATTTTATGTAAGACAATTTATTAATAATTGTTAAGCTTACCATCTTATACCATCTCTAAGTGAATTCATTATAATTAAAATTCAATTTTTTTAGGTCCAACCAAACGAAATGTACAAGCAAAAATCATTAATGAAGGTGGAAATGGAATATTTAGGATAGAATTTATTGTAGTTGAAGTGGGAACACATTTAGTTGATGTTAGTGTTGCTGGCCATAAACTTGGGACTGGTACATTATTAGCTAAAGGATATAATTCTGCTCTGATTAGAGTGACTGATGTTTCTGATGCTGTTGTTGGTCAGCCATGTCAATTCAGAGGTATATTTCATTATATTTTATTTTATTCTTTACAGTCTAGATACACTGTATATTCTTAAATCTGTCTGTCGGCTCATTAAACCATCTGATTAGAAATTAGATGATTGAATAACATATAGCTATCTAATACCTATCAGATTCATTTTTAAAAATTATTGATGTTTGAGCTATGCTTTGTTGTTGTAAAAATGTAACAGCATTTAGAATAGCAGTGCATTTTAACTAATCTTTAATTATAAAATTAAAAACACTTTTTGTTGCCATAGTTTTAATTTTTAATTTCAGTAATAAAAGTAAGGGTAATGTTTTATTAGTTTTAGCTAATTTAAAATAGAACTAATTAATTTCCCTCGAAGCATTAATTTTTATAATATATAGGTATTTTACTGCCAAAAAATCTTAATCTACCAGGTTTTAAAACTGGCATATAATTTAAGTATACTTTGCTTTAAAGTCAAAGATACAGTACTTGTTTGATTAAAAATTAGGTAAATAATAATTTTTTGGTTATTATAGTTGATGCTAGTGATGCAGGTGAAGGCCAATTGGAAATATCAATTAATGAAGGGGAAGTACCAAACCATGTGACTGTAGTTGGAGGTGGAAGATGCTTAGTATCTTTTACCCCTGAACATGTAAAACCTCACATGATTGACATAAAATTTAATAGTGAAACTGTGATAGGTAAACAATTTCTCAATTAATTCCTCAAATATTATATTTGTTATTAATTTAGATATTCATTATTTAAAGGATGTCCATTTGTGTGCTCAGTATCTGACACAAGTCGTGTGTCAGTTAATTTGTCTCGCTTGGAATTGATACCTGTTAACCAGGTAGCAAAATTTCATATGATGGTTGATAATTCAGCTTCAGCTGAGTTATCTGTTTCTGTGACTGGTAAATAATTAATTTTATTATTTAGCTTAGTAATCTATGTATTAATGGTTTTATTAAATTTTAGGCCCTACCGCTGAACTTCCAGTTAAAGTCACAGGAAATGTAAATGTAGGTTTTACTGCTGAGTTTACACCACTTCAGGTTGGTGCTCATTCAATATCAGTTGAATATAATGGACATGCTGTCAATGGTACTCCTTATGTAGCTAAAGCTTATGACTCTAGCAAAGTTATAGTTGGACATGTACCTAAAGGTCATGTTGGAAATACATTTCAATTCACTGGTGCGACCAAATATTTTTACTCAATACCATTATTTTATGATTAATTCAATATTTATTTATAGTCGATGCCAGTGAAGCAGGTGAAGGTAATTTAGAAATCACTATATCAGCTAGAGGAGCAAATATTCCCACTCAAGTACATCCACAAGGCAATGCTAAATTTGCTGTTAGTTTTCTTCCACTTCAGCCTACTGATCATGTTATTACTATACATTTCAATAAGGAACCAGTCCCAGGTTAGTTTTTTCAGTTTTAATAACTATCATCTATATAAATAATTTCTCCATTATTCAAACTTATAATTAATTGTTATCTTAGGGTCTCCTTTTATTGCTCACGTTGAGGGAGATTTGCCACTAGTCAGTGGCTCTTCACTGACTAGTGCTCCTGTCTCAACTACTTCTCATTTCACTATGAGCAATGTATCTGGATCGTTGGACGACATTGAAGTTAATGTTGAGGGTAAGTTTGTTAAATACTTAAGAATGGTATTAATTTTGGAATGTTTTCATTCTATTATATTTGCCTCAGCACGACTGTTTGGAATTTCAATTAAAGCTTGTCTACAAGTTTGTGTGTCTATATTTTTACAGGTGGGCGATATCACAAATCTCGATTATACTGATACTTCTTTCTTTCAATAACAACCTTTTTACATTTTTTTATCAGCTATTAACGCTATATAATTAATTTGGTGGTAGATCTTGTATGTAATAAAATAAAACTAATTCTATATTTTGAAAAAAGCTATTAGTTTAAATAAATCAGTTATTTATTATTAAATTAAAAAAAAATGAAGATAAAATTAATATATACATAATATATATAAAAAAAAAAAAAATTACTGTAGAAAATAATGACTCTTCTAAAAATATTTATTAATTGAAAACATTTCAGATACATAGTTATTAGTTGTAAAATTTGTTAATAAACAAACAAATAATTTTAGAATATTTTAAACTGTCTTACATTTGTATCAACATGTTTGTGTTCAATTAATATTTGAATTTAAATAATATTGTTTTTTTTTAATGCTTCTGGTCTTGCTTTTTTAAATACACCTAGATTTATAATGGTATTTAAAATAATTAAATGAAGATGTTTTCGCATTCAAAATAATTCCTTTCTTTCATATGATGTTGATATAATCTTAACAATACATTATTTTTTAATACTCTTAATATTAAAATAAAATATTTTATTTAATAAAAATTTAGAAAATAATATATACATATTTTTTAGATGTATAAGGACGAAAAACTTAAAACTTTTTTTTAGTAATAGGTTTGAAAGAGTTAAGAAACTACAGTTTATAAAAATTGTGTAAACTGGGATTCTAGTTTTTTTCTATTTTGCGTTATTAAGTGTGTTTATGTTGGAGAAAATCGTTATAGGTATAACAATAGGTATATAAATATATAATGAATAGTATTCACTCATAAACACACTAGGTTAAAATGCACGGCTTCTGTTCCCTGCATGGTTAAATGTCGTATCAATAATAAAAATATTTTTATTTTCCTTTCAAATAAAAGATCTAGTAGTAATATAAAATAATTTCTAATTAAATTTGAAATAACTACATCATTCTTTTTTAAATTTTTACTTTTTACTAGGTTGATAAATATATTTGAAAGCATTAAGTATTTATAAAAATAAGAACACTTCAAACCTTAAAGTTCTTCAAAATAATAGATTTTAGTTGTATATAGTATATAATAGCTAAAATAATTATATTCAAATAAAAAAATCATCTATTTTATTCCTTAAAATTATTATAAGAATTAATTTGACTTGATAGTATACCTAATACAATTAAATCACATCACTAAAAGCTAATATTTTTAATATTTTTAAAATATATTTTGTAGTTCTTATAATTAACTTTATAAATCATTTTATTTTAATATTACTTTAATTTATTTAATTTATTTCTAATTTTATTATTATCACATAATGAACGTAAAATGTTATTTAATCATACTTTCTAAAGCAATATTCCCCAATTATTGTATTGTATTAAATCAATTAGAAAATATTTCAATGAACATTTATTTTAAAAGTCAAAATTTATATTAAACTAATTGGTTTATTATTTATATAATTAAATTAGGTATGAAAATAAATGAGTAATAATTCATTTTCATTCAAATAAATTAGACTGTTGGCAATAAATATTTGTATGAAATACATTTTAACATCATGAAAATAAATATTGTCTAATGAATACATAATGCATGTGAAAAAATTGAGAATTTTATTTTATTTTCTTGCATATTATTTTTTTTATTAATGTGAAGCATTATATTTACTTTAAACATTAAAAAATGTTTATTTAATGCTTATGCGCTTCACTTATAAAATAATGATACTAACACTAATGAAGGATTATATAGGTCCTAACGGGTCGGCTGTTCCCGCCCAAGTAAAAGAATCTGGTTCACAATCATATAAAATTGAATTCTGTCCAAAAATTGTTGGTGAACATAAAATTGCTGTTAGTTATCTCCGTACGCCAGTAGCAGGATCTCCATTTAGTTGCAAAGTGTATGATATCAAAGCCATTAAAGTGAAATCAGTGCCCAAAGGCACTGTTGGACAACAAGTCACTTTTGTTGGTAAATATTATCTATGGTTTTACAATTTTAAATAGTGAATTGATTTACTTGGTAAATTTAAGTTGAAACAAGTCAAGCTGGTCCAGGAAATTTAGAAGTTACCGTAAATGGTGGCCGAGTTCCAACTTCTGCTCAAGCTCAAGGCCCTCACACTTATGCGATATCATTTACACCTCGTCAGCCAACTGTACATACAGTACACTTACGTTTTAACAATCATGATGTACCAGGTAACAATTAGATTAAAAAATATAAATATTTTAAAAGGTAGTGGATGAAGAAACATGAAGTGTACGGCTTATTAGTGTCAGCGTAGTTTCTCTATGAACCGTTAATCTATTAATGAATAAATCCTTTTATATTTAAAATAAAATGTATTGTTTTGAGAATAAATGATGTTTAATAATAATGTTTAATTATTTAAGCACAAAAATATTTTTCAAAATGTAGTACCTTAATACATTTTCATTGATTTTTTTTCAGGTTCACCATTCACGTGTTCTGTTTCTGAAGCTGCCAGAGTTGTTGTCTGGTCAGCCACTGAAGATAAAGTTGCCGTTGGTAAAATAGCATCATTTGCTGTTCAGTGTGAAAGTAGCCCTGAAGTTCAAGTTCTTGCACCTCTTAGGCATTCTTTACCGGTAACTGTTATTCCAGCTACTCAATCATCAACTCATAATGTTCAATTCACTCCTATCGATGTTGGTAAGTTCATTTTTCCTATTAACTATCATTAAATGTTTATCAATAATATTTTAATTAAGTAATTTATTTTTAATTTATTAAGGTGATCATAGCGTAGAAGTTAAAGTAGATGGCGTACATGTTGAAGGCAGTCCATTTTTAGTTAAAGCATATGATGCTTCTAAAGTTTGTGTGACAGACATCAACACTGGATTCGTTGGCAAACCCGTCAATTTCAACAGTAAGAATATATTTTTTATTAATTCATATTTTTAATAAAAAAAAAAAACTAAAATTTTGTTATTTTAGTTAATGCCAGTGAAGCTGGTGCTGGTAATTTGGAAATTATTGTATCAGTGAATGGTGTCAATGTTCCAAATTATGTCCAATCCGAGGGAAATGCTAAGTTTCGAGTTAATTTTAAACCCCGTGATGCTGCTCCCCATAGTCTTAGCGTACGTTTCAATGGTGAACCTATTCCTGGTAATATGTGCATATATAATAAATTTATTAATAAATATTAAATATAATTTTTAAATTAACGGTTTGATTAATATCTTACTTTATAGGATCTCCCTTAACGTGCAGAGTATTGGATATTGATCAAGTTGCTGTAAATGGCACTGGTGTTCGATATTGTGCCATAAAAAAAACGGCAGACATTAAGATAGAAAGTCCTGATATATCAAATGATACAAATTTTAAAGTTAATGTTTTTTCACCATCTGGAAAACCAGTTGATGTCAAAACAAGTATAATGGCCAATGCCATTGGAGCTTATTATACACCAAATGAAATTGGTATACTATAATTTTCAATGTTATTTATATATAAGCCTTTATATTCTGTTGTAATTAATACATTGTGTAAATCATTTTTAGGAAGGCATATGATTGAAGTTTTCATAGAAGAACAACCAGTTGATGGTAGTCCATTTGCATGTAACGTGTATAATATAAATAATATCAAAGTTACAGGTCTTGATAATGCCAAAGTAAGTTACTCATAGTTAACATTATATATTTAAATTTAAATTTTGAGAAGCAAATATTTTTACTTAAATATGTTAATTTTTTTTCTTATTAAGGCTGGTAAACCAGTTACCTTCAGCGTAGATGCTACAGAAGCAGGAGAAGGCACATTGGAATTGGTTGTTAGTAGTCAAAGAGGTACAGTCAAAGCAGAAGTAGTTGCTTGTTCTAGAGGATTGTATGATGTTACATTTGTTCCACATAATCCAATACCACATTTTGTTAATATAACATTTAATGATGAAATCGTACCTGGTAAATAACAAATTAGACTCAATAATGTGCTTCATTAACATTATTGTTGTTAAGTAAATGTTTTTACTTTTTTTTGATAAAAGGAAGTCCATACAGTTGTGACGTCATAGATTTAAATGGAGTTAAAAAAGGAATTTCCGGTTCATCAATCACAGCATATGGTGAAGGGCTACAACGAGTAAAACTTGGTTACCCTGCACGTTTTGATATTAATCCGCACATTGCTGATCATGGATCAATAAGTGTCATAATAAAAGGTTTGTTTTCAGAAATAAAATTTAACTTATTTTAATAATTATGTTCTAAGCATTGTGAATTATTTAAATTAGATCCTGATAATAAAACCGTACCTGTTAATTTGCACAAACATGAAAGTGGATTGTATCGAGTAATATATCGTCCATCAATAGTTGGTGTTCATATGGTTACAATTATGCATCGAAATCAACCTATTACCAAACATCCTTGGAAAGTTCAAGTTATAGATTCTGAATTAGTGATTGTTAGCGGTCTCAATGAAGCAATTTGCAATAAGCCTACATCATTTAAAGGTTAAAAATAAAATTAAAACGCTTTATGGGATAGTTAACAATTAAATTTTTCTTATTTTGTAGTTGATACTAGGAATGCTGGTAAAGGAGAGTTATCTATTGTAATTAAAGCAGCTGGCCGTGATGTCAAATTAAAATCTTCAGATGTAGAGTCTAATGGTATCTACCAAGTAGCATATCAGCCTATTATACCCATACCACATTACGTTCATGTAAAATATAACAATTTCAATGTAAATGGGTCTCCATTTATGGTAAACGTGCGAGAACAAAATCCATCTACATCAGCTGAACTTCGAGCTGTTGGTATAGGACTTTACCAAGGTATTTCTAACAAAATGTCTACATTTATAATTGACAGTGCTGGTAAATCCAGCCATGAATTTGATGTTGTCATTACCGGAACGCAACATATTGCTGTACCAGCACAATGTTATCAACATAAAAATGGTATGAACCTAATTGTAGAATTTACACCTCCTAAAGTTGGTAAGTTTTTTCTTTATTAAATAATAATAAACAAAGTTGTCTATACATTTTATTTTAATCTAGGACAATATAATATTGATGTCACACATTTTGGTAAACATTTAAAAGGATCACCATTTACTAGTTACATATATGATTCAGGTAATGTTAAAATTGATAACCTTCCAGAAAAATATAGTGCAGTTGTTCATAAGCCAGTATCATTTAAATGTGAGTATGCTCCAGAATCTTCCCATACATTTTCAATAGATTTTTAACTAGGGTTGTTGCAATTTATAGTATTACGGAAAAACGCTGGATTGGCTGATTTTACTGTTACTTGTCTTGGACCAGAAAATGAAGATGTTCCAGTTGATTTAAAATTTTTCAGTGAGGATGTTGATGTTGTTCAAATTCATCCTACCGTACCAGGAGATTTTATTTTTAACATTCTTTATGGAAAAGATCATATTAAAGAATCCCCATTAAAAGTGCATGTAACTGACCCGGGTATTCCTCGAGCGTGGGGTTCTGGTTTAGTTAAAGCACTAAAAGATATTCCAACAAAATTCTACGTCTCTGCACTAGGAACATCATACCATACTGTACCCGTTGTTACCGTACGTAACGGAGCTGAAATGGTACCAGTTATAATTAATCAATCTTCTAATGGCCACGAAGGAGACTATGAAGTTTCATTTACGCCAAATCATATTGGTTTTTGTGATATAAATATTGTTTGGAATGGAAGGCATGTCGGTGAATCTCCTTACAGTTGTACTGTGGTTGATTTGACTAAAGTACTGACAATCGGTGAATCAAATTTAAATAGCCGCCTTGTACTTGGTGTAAATTCTCCTACAACTTTAGCATTTGATACTTCAGTTGCCGGGCCTGGTAAATAATTTATTAGTTAAAATTTGTTATTCAATAATTTAAAATAATTCTCATTATTCATTGAAGGTGAACTAGAAGGCCATTTAGAAAGCCAAGGAGGAACAATTGTCCCAATAATAATAGATCATTCTGGTGACAATGTTAAATGTGTATTAACACCTCATGTATCTGGTCCCCATGCTCTCTATTTGAATTTTGCTGGAATGCCATTGCCTGGTTCACCATATCCTGCTTTAGTTGAAAGTGGTGCTGCTGGTGTAAGAGTAGTTTTAGCTGGAAATGGTTTAACTACTGCTACTTGTGGTCAACATGCTGAATTTACAATTGATGGAACTCAAGCTGGACCAGGTTTGTAAATTTTAGTTGTTATATTGTCGTACAATATATTTTTATTACCATGACTAATTCAATTTATTTTAGGGAATCCTGTGGTTACCTTAGCTGGTTCTAGGCATGAAATATCAGTTAATGTAGAGAAAACTGGTGATAATATGTACCGTGCAACTTATACTCCTGTAAGTCCTGGAGCTTATTTATTAAATGTGCTTTGGGGTCATAGGTATGTAAAACAATTTATTTAAGTTGTTTGTGATCTTTCAAATTTTTTTATCGTCTTAGGCAAGTAAAAGGCTGCCCTTTAAAGATAAATGTTACCGGTGTTTGTGATGCTAGTAAAGTTTTATGCACCGGAGATGGTCTAGGTATTGGGACTGTTGGAAAAGATATTAGAAGTTTTATTGATACACGGAGAGCTGGTCCTGGTATACATATGAGATTTATGTTAAATTATAAATATATCTATATATTCTATATTATAATATATCTAAATATGATTTCAGGGGAATTAAGCGCACACTGTATAGGTCCTCATAAAGTAGCTTATTGTGAACTTTACGACCATGGAGATGGCACTTTCACATTAAATGTAAAACCACAAGAATCAGGCAGACATACATTGACTGTTAAATATGCTGGTTAGTATGATGAATTTTTTATCTTAAGATGTTCATAGAGTTATTCACATAGATGAAAAAATTCAAAATGTTTATTAACAAATATTATTGTTGATCTATTAGTATATATATAAAAAAAAAAATCCTATACTTTTATTTTGAAAAATTTTCTAAGTTAATTATAAAAGTATAACTTCACTGACTTTCTAACATATTTTATAAATTATCAATATTTTTATGGGTAGTTAAATATAATAAGTTAGGTAATGCATATATTGAAATGAAGGTGTATAAAATTAACTCCAAAAGTTCAAAAGATTCAAATTTAAATTTGCTCATCTATAAAAAGAAACGTTACCAAAAGTAGCATTAATTAAATCATTTGTTTATTTTTAGAATTACATATTTGACACAGGCATTTCATTTGCAACAATGGCTTATTATAGTTCTTAAGATTCTTTATTATTTTTAATAGGTGAAGATGTACCTGGAAGTCCTTTTACCGTCCGTGTTAGTGGTGCACCAGATGCTAGCAAAGTACGTGTGTATGGACCTGGCATTGAACATGGTGTACTAGCAATTTTTCAAAGTAGATTTATATGCGATACTCGTGGAGCTGGTGCTGGGCAGTTAACTGTCAGGGTTAGAGGACCCAAAGGTATAATATAGTAAATAACTGTAATTGTTAAATAGACTTTATTTTTTTTTTTGATGCTTCAATATTTATTTAATGTATGTATATTGTATGTATATTTTAGGAGCATTCCGTGTAGAAATGCAGCGTGAAAACCAAAAAGACCGAACTATTCTATGCAAATTTGATCCAACCGAGCCAGGAGATTACAGAGTGGAAGTAAAATGGGCTGGAGAACATGTTCCCGGTTCACCATTTATGGTTATGATCTTTGATACTCAAGAAGAACTTAACCGATTCTTACAGGTAAATATTATTATATGTAATTTTTTTGTATTACTAAAATTAATTTTTGTTATTTTATTAATTATTTTAGGGTAACCATTCGCCGGCAAATTCTGATCTGTATAGTAGTGTTAATTACTCATCAAGTTATGCTCATATTACACCTTAAACATTGTTACTAGGTGAATAATATTATATTTTTTTGTTAAACAATTTTATTATACTCAAACATTGTTTTTAACTAGGATTATTTGTAAACAATCCGTCCACTGACTATTGATTTTATATATATAATTATTATTTATTTAATATTTAATTTAGTTTTTTTTTTTAATTATTATTTACAAATTAACTTATTTGATCAATCAAAATTGACTACCATGTTCTTGTTATGTCTCCCATATATTATTTAACAAAATTATTAAATAAAAATATATTAATAAACATGTTTTAAATTGTCTTATTACTAGTTATAATACAATGAATCTTCAATAATAAATTATAGAAGATTCGCAGATGATATTCTTCTGATAATTTTTTCGAACAATTGGGAATAAATGAAATACAATTTATTTATACAATTGAAGAATACTTGATCTAACTTAGATACTTAGATTCTAACCTATTAAAATATGAGTCAGTTTTATTTATCTATTATTATATTGTTACTGTACTTTTATATGCTACGAGAAAGTATTATTGTATAGTGTTTTAATTATTCATTTGATTTAGTTAAGAGAATGGAGGATAATTAAAATCCGTGTGAATGGAGAATAATGAAAATCCGTGTGTGACTGAAATAAATGTCTGACAGTCAAGTCGACAGAACCGAGCTTTTATTTATTTCATCACTTAATTTCTTTTATTTATCAAATACGGTTTATTGTCTGACATTATTTTCTTAGATTCTAAGACTTAGAGCTACATCGGCTGTAGTGTTATCCTAACTAGAAAAAAAAAATTCCGATAACAACAGGGTATTGTGGAATAAATTAACGAAAATGATTTATGAGTCGTACAAATCGATCGATCGAAAACATTGTTTTTAAGAAAAATACTGTCTTGAAACGTACTGTACAGGTAATTGTTCATTGAGTTGTTTTTGAAGTTGTACTGCCTAGAACTAATAGATAATATTTTAAGATAATAATTTATCTTGAGTGTTTAGCGCGGAAAACTAAGGTTTTTGAAAGTTAATTGGTAGAATTGGACGGGGTCGTGAAAAACATTTATCTGTCAATAGTTTGTCGTGGTCACTGCGTACGCGGTGAATATTAACGGACCCCTTTAAGGTATAAAGTATAGCCTCGGACCCCCTCACCGGCCTCACCCCTTAAAAAAGAAAAACCTTTAATTTCGGTTATAATTTTAACATTTTTATGTTAATTTCAAACAGCGTTACTGTCACTATCTAACTATTACACAAAATTACAGATTGTTTGTTGTCAAATAATTACTTGTAAAATGTAATTTTCACGTTATTTGAATAACAATTTCAGAGCCATTTCGCGGACACCCGAGTTACCATCTACGGACCCCTAAAGGTCCGTGGACCACCGGTTAAGAAACCCCGGTTTAATCCATCGTACTGAACAAGTATAATACTATAACATTATTATAGATTTAAACGGGTTCCTGTTGTTTGCAGTCCAGCTGAACTTGTTGCACCAGTTGCACTTTGGTCTACGGATATACATGTACACACACACTAGTAAGTAGGTAGGTAAGTCGTAGCACTGCAAGTCTATAAATGAATAATGTTTGGTAAAAGTATGTTTTTATTGAATGTTGTTTTTATATAAAAAAAAAAAAAACCGATTACAATGGTTGCCATGTCACGGAGTAGGTAACTACAATTTGAATAGTTAAGAAAATTGAATTTGTTAACACTATATAATGAGCACACAATAAAAATAATCTACGAAATAAAAAAAATCCATCAAATAATTTCTTCGAATTTCTTTTTTATTCATTTAAATAATACTTAATTCTAATATAAATTACTATATTTACAAATATAATTATCATTAATTAAGAATCTACAAATATAACTTTTTTTAGAATACAATATTTTTTTCATATAGGATAATAATTTTCTGCAATCAAGTAGTTAAAGTTTCAATTTTCCCAAAAGGGCGAAAAAATCAAAATTTATTAATAACAAATGGCTTCAACATAAAATGAGATCGTCGATCTTACGAACTAAACATAATCGTTTTTATGGCAGAGTAAAAACCGTATTGTCATGGAATAATAAAAGCACAATACAATAAAAAAAAAAAAATAATAATAATAATAATTAAAGAAAAGAAAAAAAGGAAATAATGATTAAGGTCGTTAAGTTCATCATAGTTAATTATTATAGGAAGTGTATCTAGTCCTATAATAGCAATAACAATAAGATTATTTATATATAAATATATTTTTATATATTTAAATAAAAATAAAAACCTACGATACCTAAAACTGGCGCGAAAAAACTTTAAAAAAATCTAACGTTTGATCTTTTATTTTTCTCATAATAATAATAATAATAATAATAATAATAATTTTATACCGAACAACAGAATTTTCAAAACGAGTTGTACAAGAATTTAGTAATATTATTATAAAATTGTACACGGTGTGTTTTCAAACAAACAGCCTATAACAACGAATATTACCTTAACATAATATATTTTTTATTATTTATTTATTTTCTTTAATTTTTATTTAATTTCAACTTTGTAAACACTACAGTACCAGTAAGAAACAACACAATATACAATTTCAATTTTCGGGAGGGGATGGTGGATGGGTGGGCTGCTGGGTGGGTGGGTGGATGGATGGATGGATGGGTGATAACAACATTTTATACACGCTAACTAAACCGTATAAAGCGTTTGTTTTCACATAAGTAATACCATTTATAACGTGTTCGAGTGTTTATCCGACCGACCGACCGACCGACGACGGGACAGGTACGTGCAACCGGTTGGGGTGGACACGACTCCCCGTCACTGCCCCCCGAAATTTTTTTCCGACGATTCACGAAAAGGATAGTAAAATATAATAATATTGCATTCCGCGCTTTGAACGGCAACGCGAGTGCGGTCAAGTGGACTTCGAGTTCGTTTGTTACCTCTGCTGATTTTCGAACCGAAATCGTGCGTGTCCCGTCAACTAATATTACATCATCTAGCATACACGACAGTGACATAAAAACTACGGTCTCCATCTGCGCCGAGAACAGCGTTTCGAACCGTAGACGTTATTATCACTATGATTATGATTGTTGTTGTTATATAAATCTTATTCTTGGGCTGCTGTTACTGTTGTACGTACTGTTGAGCGAAAATAAATTACCTACTGACACACTCGCGGTCCGCCGGAATAATATTATGATAACGGAAAGACGATTGACGCGAGTACGATCGACGACGGCGGCGGCGGCCGCGGACAGAATGCACGTAACACGAACAACACGAGTGGAAATGGGGCGCGGGGGTGACTGGGTTCGATCGGGACAGTCGGTCGGACGATGGCACTCAACACGTATATAAAATATTTATGTATATAAATATATTATAATATATATTTTAACTTAAAAAAGAAACCATAATATTAAAACAGCTTCGTTTCATAATATAATATATATATATATATATATATATATATATATATATATATATATATATATATATGTGTATATATATGTTAAAACGGGGTAATTGACACTGTTCATTTTCATAACAAAACAATAAATTGTCTTAACTACCTAAATAATTATTTCTCAGACTAGATAGTATCTTTAAAACACCTAATTATTATTTATTGCTGAGACATATATCATCATCGCATTATGTCTAAAATTAAACATTTCATTTCAATATACATAAATATGTTTTTGATTGTTAAAAAGAAAATGTATATAAGGAACCCGTTTTGGTAGGCCCCAGGACGTTATTTTTTAATTTAATAGGAACTTAGGGATGCAATACAATTAAAAACACAATGCGGAGAACAACTGGTGGAGATGCCCGAAACTAAATTTACGAACACAATACTAATTAATTAATTATTATATGTTGAAGGAATTATTAAAATACATCGAACAGATCTTATTTGAGTTTATAATGACATAATATTATCACAAGGTTTAGTTTTAAATTTTTCTTTTTTTTCTCAACAGTTTTGTAGG
>OX454268.1:24682878-24882665 GCA_949715065.1 Periphyllus acericola
GCAGCGAGTGGGTTTTACGCGTTAAACATTTCTGGGCCCTTGGAAATAGCTCATGTCGCCAACCTCTAGCTACACGGCCCTGCGTGACGGTGACGGGGCTATAATATTTTTATAACCGTAGTCGTACGCGTCGCAGCACCCGTTATTTTTTTTCCCTCCCATTTTCGGTCACCGCGGTCTTCTTCGCCCTCCGCCGCCGCCACTGCACCCTCATTCCACGCTATTTGGTGGCGGCGCCGTGTCCTGCGTTCGTTTACAGGACGAGGCGAGGAGGAGTAGGAGGAACAGGACGCGTGTTTTTGCCGGAGAAAGATATTCCGACCAGAGGCGTTTTTCAACGTACTATTGTATACGGCTATTCAAACCATGACCCGCTCGTTTTCGAACCCCGAACAACAGCGGCGGTGGAGACAAACTTCAGTCGCAAGGAAGGGGAAAAAGGCGCGCTAAAACACCACATGCAGTATATGCACCTCGTCTGTATTTATAGTCTACAATATGCCACGAGCATACGGTAATCGTTGGAAAACTGTGTCGCTATAATAATAATAATATTATATACACACAATATGATGCTTTTTATATACGAACGCTTTTTGGAATATCAAAGTGTTAGATATACACGAGAATATCTTGCATAATGATATGTAATAAATAATAATGTTGTACGTAATAATACGTAAGTATAATAATCTAAAAACACGCAAACGCGAGAGACGCACTGCGCGAATTGGCTGATTGAACGTTAAATAAATCGGCTGGAAGATTTTTTTTATGTACATATCATATTAATGTGTAGCTTAATCTTGCACACGAACACCACACGAAACCGTCTGCGTTACAACGTTTACGTCTTTTAATAAAGAATTCGTTTATGTAGTAGAAGGGTAACCCTGTTTTTTTTTACTGTATAATTTATAAATTACCATAAATATCGTATATTTATGTGTAGTTTATATAAATTTGTATACCATAATGGTGTTTCATTTGTAACGAAAACAAATATACAAACTGCTCCGCTATACCTCATTTCATGCAACTATCAAAGTGACCAAGTATTTTTATTGATAAAATGTAACATTATTATTTACTCACAATTGTATCTTTAAAATTCTAATTATATATAATATTGCATACACTGTTTTAACGTTATTTTTTATGTTTTTACACCACATTTTAAGTAATATGGTTAATTTATACTTGACCTCCCAATTTAATCATATGTTTCACAAACGTTTCAAATTTATAAGTCAAGAACATTCAACTAAATGATATTCCTAAAAACTATTTGATAAATGAAGTCATACATGATACACTCATACTGATTTAGTAATTAAATTGTTTTATTTTTCACATTAATAATATAAGACTCATTATTACTAATTTTATATTCTTAAAAGCTAACTAAGGTATTCACTAAATTATTAGAACTAGAAATAGTTAATTCTATAAAAATAATTTTTCAAACCAAATTGAATATATATAAGTTCACTTATACATAGTTACTAATATAACAACTAAATATTTTCTATTTATTTTTTTTATTTATTTTACTCTAACAAAACAAAATCTCATACATCATCTATAGTCTATACAATGTATGTTCAGATAAATGATTTTAGAAATTTTTTATAGCATTTTCATAACTTAACCTTAAAAAGTAAATAATATTATGATTCTACAAATTTAAGTGCCTATACATAGTGGCTGGTTAAAACGTTAAAAATAATATACATAAATATAAGGGTGGAAAATCAGTAAGGGACGTCAAGGGTGCAAGGGAGAAGGTGATGAATTAAAATATGCCTATATACAGCCTTTAAATTATAGTTATATAATGAGATTATTTTGATTCTTTTCTACATGGATTATAAAAATACTGTTTATGTGAAATGTTGTCATTGATATTGCACGACTATACATGGATAATTTTGTAATAATATACAGTGTCCGCTTGCAGATATTTATATGTTTAATTATTTGGCTCGATCGTAAGTCATAAGTTATTAATCAAATACTGCAGATGATACTTATTTTGTCGAATTTTTACCAGTGAAGTGATAGCAGTTGAGGAGTGTATGTGTGTGTATGTGTATGATATATGAATGTATAAATTAAAATATTATCAGAAGGCAAAGAGTTTTATTCATGAAATTACGAGAAAATAACGTTCACAAATGTTCGGTTTCGATATAAAATGTTTGGTCATTTGAAGAACACAATATGAACTACCAAGTGTAGAATGTAAAAGGTGCAGTTTCAGTACTCCTACCTAATTCCAGATGTTGTATGGGATATAGCCATAATGGATGTTGGAACGAACTAATATACAAAAGAAAATATGTGCGTCTTTTAGTGTCGATACTTACAACTGCGCACTATACGCACAAACACATATATACCTAAACAATTTTGATTTTCATATTTTTTTACTATATTGATAATAATTTTACATTATATACAAAAATTTTATAATAATTTATATGTAGACTATATCCAGCTATAGAAAATAACGGTTTGGTATTTAATTAAACTTAAACAGGAGGTGATTTAAAATATACATCTATATTGTGTATATTTTTAATTACATTTTAACCATACGGTTAAAACGTACTGTAATTATTATAAAACCTAGTTGATAAATCAATATCATTTAAATAATCATTTTTATTGTATTTATGTATAACACCTATGCAATTTGCAAAAACAACATGAAAGCGACAGTGTCGTATAAAATTAATACATATTGTACAATGTAAATATTCTTTACATGTTTTGAATAAAAAAATAATCTTGAAACAACAGGCACGTGTGTGAATATATTACTATACGAGTACACAAATTAAATTTTACCGAAATACACCGATAATTACGGTTTTAATTATCATCAATTTATTAACTCCTAGATTAAGTCGTACAATATTACAATTATGTAATATTAAATAAATGGTAACCTAAGCAACCACAGTGGATATCCATCGTGATAATATAAATAAACACGCAGTCCACCAAAAGGACAACCGAAAAATATCGTTAGTTCTCATTAGATCCAATATTTCCCGAGACCAGTCGATTCAGTCTATAATATACAGTCATGGACACGAGCAAAATAAATCTGTTGGTCGACATGATCGACAACAATCTGCACGACGAGACCATGCCGTGGCACGTTCCGTTCAGATGGGTCGAGCAGAGGACGGGAATCGGCCGATTCAGACTGTTGATGGCCATCGTCTGTGCCATATCGATGTGCGTAATATCCGGATTCGGGACTTTGTTCTTCTGCAACCTGATCAGTTTCGTGTATCCGGCTTACGAGACGATCAAAATAATCGAGACGCAGCGGCCACTGTGGATATTCGACGGCATGCAGAACATCAAATGGGTGGTGTATTGGTTAGTGTATACCGCGGTCATGATTGTGGAGCAACAACTTAAATTCATCCTCGCGCTGGTGCCGTTCTACCAACTCGTCAAGGCCGTGTTCATCGTCTGGTGCTTCTTGCCCATCAAACAAAACGGGTCGATATATATTTTTAATTTATATCTTATCAAAAGCAGCGATTATTACGACTGACGAATCGCGTACGTGGAATGATCTCGCCGTGTCAAGTTTATAATACTCTATAGCTAACGCCCAAAACAATATACAAAAATTTCATTGCAACGTAGAAATATTTTATAGTATAATAGAAATTAAATTTTCAAAGCTATTTTCCGCAGCCGGTTAAGGGATGAAAATACAAACTCCACGTAGTCAACACTTTAAGTGTCACATTAAACGTTTATCGTCAAATTAATATTTTAATAATTTGAAAATCGTTAAAAACCTTAGAAGCTCAAAATCAAAATCGAAGAGCCAACTTTACGTAGCCCCTCCCCCGAACATTGTCAGATTAATTACAGAAAAATGAATAACAATTGTGAATAATTGTAAATTAACTTTAAATTAAATTTTGAAATTTGTTAATCATCAAAAAACATAAAAAATCAAAATCAAAATCCTGGGCCAATCGAATATGTCTTATTTTATCTCATCGAATAAGTATGAACTGTTTAAAATACATTATTCTGAAACAATTTTATATAGGTAGATATTTACAAGTATAATTTATAATATTGAACATATTGTTTCTTTAAAACAATTTAAATAATACTTATAGAAGTATTTATATTTATATATGTTGTTTGAAACTATTTATTAATACAAGATCTACGAATTGATAAGAGCTATTTCAGGAAAACATTTGTTAATCTGGTATGGCCTATTCTGAGCCTTATTATGGCAGCTTCATTTCTAATAAATGTGTAGTTAGGCCAAGGAGAAGGAAGAATATGGTTTTTAATTTCATTTCATTTGGTATTAGTTATTTCCCATTTGTTTTGCCAGATGTTATAGATTTTTTTAATCACCAGTTTAAATTCGATAAGAAAAAAAAAGTAATCAATTGTCCCCCGAAATTGATTTTGAATTTTAGATTTTCGATGATTTACAAATTCCAAAATTGTTAATACATAATTTTACAATTATTTACAATTAGTCCGGAATCGATCGGACAAAGTCGAGGGCTACGTGAAATTGGCCCCCCAATTTTTATTTTGGGTTTCTAAAATTTTTGACGATTTACAAACTATGAAATTTCATTAACAGCTATTTACAATTAATTAACAATTGTTTACAATTTATTTTTAAAAAAAATTGGACTAAGTCGAGCGGCCATCTAACTTGTAATCTACGTACGTAATCAGATTATGTAAATTATAAATAATAAATGATCATACTTATATCATAATAAACTCACGTGCGGCCTATTTTCATCTTTTTTTTTTGTCACCGTAACGCCGTTTAGTCCGGAGATTCTCCGAAACGACACCGTACACACGCGACTAATAGCGTATAACGTGTGTTACTAATGTCAACAGTAGTTTATATGCCACGCACAGACGTACTCGCGTGTGGCGTGGGAGAAATTATTTGGCTTCTATAAATTTCAAAGATGGCTATTTTATAGGGCTTCATCTTCTTAAAATATCAACGGTTCAACTTTCAGTTTTCATGGGACCAATGATTTTCAATAATTTTTAAGAATAAAAAGTTAATTTGTACATTTTCAAATGATACACATAAATAATTATATTTATCAAACTATAGTCAACAAAATTGCCTTTGCCCTGAAATTTTCTTAAAAAAAACATAATTTCAGTATCTCAATTAACACGGGAGTGTTCTGTGTAAATCCCGGTGGGACACCCTATATTATAACAAAACGTAATACAGTCATAAGTGGTGCACCAATATCGTTAATTTTAACAAATGCAGTATAACAACCACCACTTTTTCAAAAAACTATTTGCGTTCGGTTAGACCATGATCATAATAGTGACTGAATTCATTAAGTAAATCATTTACAAATGTGAATAAATTAAATTGCAGTTGGTTTAATATGAATTTTGTTGTACTTATTCTAATAAAGTAATAACTTATGACATATTCACAAACAGGGGTTCAAACGGTGGAAATAATTATATAAGCGTACATTTCATTAACGTCATATAAAATAATAATAATCTAATAAGTAAATTAGAATATTACTTTTATTTGTTTAAATATTAAATCGTTTTTACATGAAACCTAACAAACACACAATCACACATGGAATACACGTGGGAACTACGGAGATATAGTTATACGCGTTATACCGACAAACGCACTGCAGGGGAGAGAATTTGTAAAATATCCATAGTTGTAGAATTATTGGTTTCCGCTCTTCTACAGTACGCTAGTGCCTACAAAAAAAAATTGAAAAACGAATAACAAGAACGGCTGTAAGATTCAATAACCCAATTCTCATTATATAGGAAGAATATTTTTAAAGTTATAGATTAAGAGATATTATCGAATTTGAAAAATGATTCCTATATAGGGTAGTTTATATTCTTTTATTAAAGTATTACTTACATATTTACAAAGTGCCTACATAAAATTGATTCTAAAAAATGTCTATTTATTTTTAATACAGTCAGTTCTATTTAATATCATAAAAATTAATTATTTGAAATATCAAAAATAAAAACGAAAAGGGCATTTTAATATAGACGTGAATATTGTTAACATAATGTTATTGTATTGTTTAACTCGTAGTTAATAATTTTAGCGATAAATAATATATACTTAAGTAGCTAAGTATCTAATATTCCTTTATAAGTTATAAATTTATAATGTATATATTTCAAAGCGATTCTATTAAACTTTTTTACTGAGTATGTACAGTTGAAAAAAATAACGTCTATTTTGATCAAATTTTACGATTTAAGAATATCTACATACCAGATTTTTTGCTTTACATTATATTTATACGTTTACATAATAAATACGCACTTTACAGTTGTAATGACGGGCACATGATATCAACGATCAGCATTCATCGTCATCGCAAAAGAAAAAGAGAACATTTCCTACAATTACATGCTATTATATATATTCCACCTTTAAAAAAGTATAAAAAGTTAAAAAAGTTTTAATAGATTGTGATAGGGCTAAAACCTGAAAGCTGTTGAAGCATACGGTACTTTAGTCCTGAAAACGTTTAGATATTTTTTAAAAGCCACAGTTAAGTAAAACGCAATCGGTAATCTTCTCAACGTGGTCTAAACATTTTTTAAATGATCCATTCGGTCCAATTATATACATAGTCAATACACATTCTAATTTGTATCAAAAATCCCGCCAAGCACGCTTGCAGTAACAGGTAGAATATAATATTAAACATTATACATTTTAACGTACCTATACCCGCATGTTTATAGTTACGAAATTAATACAAAAAATGATTATGTATTCGCCGTAGCTGAAACTTGTTCTGAACAACTATTGCCTATTGGTGCAAATAAATATAACAGGTATGCAAAAAGGGGAAAAAACGGAGTAATAAAAACAAAGGCGGAAACTTGTGGGAAGGAGTAAAGCATGTATTTATTTTTTTCTCGCAATGGGCGGAGCTCCGTACGGTTGGCTCCGTTCCGCAATGTCGGATTATATTCGCGAACGTATACGCATGTTTTGCACGCACACCTGCACAATATTTGCATAACCCGCGTGTATGCAAATACAATGTATAATACATTGTTAGTATTTGTTACCCCTTTCACACGCATGTGCGATTATCAGGGACGTACGCAGAAAAAAGTTTTGGGGTGTTTTTGAAAATCAGGACTTTTTTTCAATAAACAAATGAAATTTTACTATGAATATCTTATGATATACTTAAATTACTTTTTTTTTTAAATATCAATATATATTGTATTAAACAAAAATCACAGAACTAAATCTAATTTTCGTGAAGTTTCATCCATTATGTTAAGATGTTAAGAATTATCTTCACAATTAACTTCTATAATAAGTTTATAATGCATATTTTTGAATAATTCTTGATTTTTAGATTTTAGAGCATATTTCTTTGCATATTTGTCCGAATGAACATTTTGTGTAAAAAAGTAAAATAAAAGTGCATATTTTTAAAGCATTTTTGTACTTTTTTAAGCGCATAAGTGCATGCATATTTAGTACATATTTAATTTCCGAGCCCTACAGATAATGTATTATCTATTAGTAATTTAGTATATTATTATAATAATACAACAACTTGAGAGTTGAGACATAAAATAGTATATTTTCAACTCATCGTGGCCTCGTTCAGATACAAAATAAAAACATTTACGATAACGTCGAGAACAAAAAACAAGAAAGACGATAATATTTATAATACCCTTATCCGCAGTAATTGTTTCAAGTATAGTTTAGGTCTTTCCCGAGTCTATGTACATTTTAGTATTATTTTGTACCCATGTCATTACACAATAAGTATAATATTATATTATTTCTAATTTCTGTTTTATTTTTTTTTCAATAATATTAAAATAAGAATTTGTTGGTGTTAAATTTTCATTTTGCTTTCGCCGGTGTTTCACAAACACAATGTAATATTTTACCTGTCTATTATAGTATAATATAATAAAACAATTAACATCAAAATTTAATAAGAAAATAACCAAACATTTCGGGGGGTGTTTGAACACCCAAAACACTCCCCTGTGTACGTGCCTGGCGATTATTGACGGCCTGCATTCATAGATGCCCGTATTATACGTATTACATACGCTTGTATTATACTCGTACGTTACGTATATTATAATATATTTGATTAATGTTTTCAGAAGAGTTTTTTTGAACTTTATACATTTCTCAGAAGTCAGTTAATTTTATTATTTCAGTACTAAAATACTATATTGATTTCAAAATAAAATACACGCGTCTATAATTACTGTGAAATAATATGATTCAATGATTTAAAAATATAAAACCATTGCGTTGTACCTACATACGGGATTTATAAAAATGTTGAACATTGGTATAATATGTTATTTATCTTATTTGATAAAGTTTGCAACTTTAAACTTTGGATAGACATAAATATTTAGTATAAAATCACTTGTACGTGTTTTTGGAACATTTTTTATTATTATTATTTTATCGGCAGCTATGGCCATTAGCTGTAGCGTAGTCACGGTTGGTTTTTGGAACGATACGTTTTTGAAACACGTACGAGTATAGAAACATTTAGCTTCGTCGCTAAAAACCAGGGTGGTCACCCATCCGGGAGCTATCGACGCCTAGTGCTCAATCTCAGCACTGGTCAGGGGCACTGAGTCACAAATTCCACGCTTTTGGAATTATTATTAAATAATTAGTCTCAACAATAATCGTTAGCTTATATTTTATATGTACATTTAGTGTACCTGCATTTTGGCAAATTGATTATTTTTTGTAACAACATATTTTTATACCTGTGAATAATATTTAGTGGCGCTTTTTCTGGGTGTGCAAGTTTTGTGTTAATGCCCAATAAAATTTAATATTTATGTTCATATTATTTGAAAAACTGACAAGTGAAATGTATATTATTAGATTTTTAATATTGTATACTTGGGCTTAAAAATTTTTGTTCAAGTTAAATTGTATCATACTTATTTAACTATTATTTATTATTATACGACATAGACACATACATAATATAGTTATAACTTAAAAGGAATTTCTCCAAGGTTTAACCAACCACTAATTTTTTTTCTGTCTTTATTGGTCAATAAAATAGCGGACGTCCGTTATGTATGCAATATGCGTTTCATGGCTGCATATGCTACCTACATATAGAAGTCATGGATATATAATATAGTATATCGATATGGAAATTTAGAAAACAACATGACACGTCATGATGTTAGTTACGCCAAAACCAGCGAATAGACTCAAACGAATTTCGTCTGGAAATATATGTATAACAGTTTAAAACAACATTTATCTTCTGTACGTTCATTTCAACAAAATCAAATAATACAGTTTGACAAATATTATCATGTCGTTCTATCAGTCGACGAAGGCAGGTGATAAACCATTTTTTCTGTCTAATAAACAATGCCGTTGTCCCTGAGAAACATTCTTAATCTTCAAATATCAAAAAATCACCTGTAACTACCTATCAGGAAATATAAAAACAAATCAACAGACATTCTCTATTATATATATTGCAAAAACATTACTCGTATTTAGATAATAATGGTTTTTCTTGAATAAATCGAGTGTCAACGTTTATACCTTTCTAATCAACATTTTAACAATATATCGTGCAATACCTACATCTAAACGAAACAGATTCCCCCTGGAACGTAACAGCATTTTCTGCCAAAATTTCACAATCTATAATATATTTTATACATCTGTTTCGGTGGACGGGTTGAGAAATCTTCAAAAAACTACGGTCCGCTCCTGCCAACTGCCAAGTCTTTGGGTTCATAAATTCGTATATTATTATCATAAACTACGCTTCTTTAATAATAATGTGAAGAAGATTAGAAATTCGGACAAAGTAAATAAAGATCAGTAATTTCCGACAAAATAGTCATTTTTCCTAGGGGAAACTACATAATAATTATGCATATTATAGAGGATGTCTATTCTCTAAAAACCTCCGATTTCTGAACAACTACTATACCGAAAACAGTAGATAGCGTCTTCCTATAATCTATTCTCGTGCCAGTCAACCCCTCGTACAGCCTCGGAGATCAACGTTCTCAATCACAGACAAACATACGTGAGCAATCGGTGTCACCAGTCACTATATGTACGACGTACGTATATTATCATTGGTATATACTAAATATAGCATCAATAGTAAATGTGAATATCACAAATATTCACAAAATTGTCCTCGGAAAATTCAAAACTATTATAAACGATTAATGATGTCTGTGTCAGTCCATACATTTAAATTTTTAACAATTTAACCTTATCCATAGGGCTTAAAGTGGGGGGGGGGGCGCGAGGGGACTCAGTGCCCCTACATCACACAGAGTTTTTAAAACGTCTCCTTTAACATTTCTCCGAAAAGTTTACTGAAACGTCTACTTTTAAAAATAATCACATTGATATTATTTATAAGTTATGATAAAATTTGAGAATAAAAATGTTCAATTATTTTTATAATTATTACCATCGTTTTGTCGACAGTCGCCCTCAGATAAATGATAATGCATAAAAGTTTCTGAGAATATTATGTATACATTATAAATAACGAAATGTTCTAACTTTATTGTTTTATTTTCAATATAATACTTGTGTTGAAATTCCGGAAGAAAATATAATTCATGTTACAATTGATAATATAATTGAATTCATTAAGTTATTTTTATTATTAACCATGACAAATTTAATTTTTGTAACTGTTTATTTTTTATGATTTATAAATAACATTACATGAATAATATTTTTGAGGTAAGTAATATTTACTTAGTAAAACAGTATAAAATAGGCTTTGCAATTAATTGATGTCAGTAAATGTTAAATAGTATTTTACTAACAAAAACTAACTCATATTAAATATAAACAATAAACATTATAGTAATATATACTTATAATCTTTATATTATAATACCTAGGAATTGTATAGGACTAAGTGGATCGCTGAAATGATATTGGGATTAGAGTTCCCCTGGCTTTTTTCGCCACTTTAAGCCCTGCTTATCCATATCCCATGGCTAAAGTCTAAAATCTAACAATTTGAAAATACCCTTCACCATGACATCACTTATAATAGAAGGTATACCTCACGATGTAGAGATATTCTCTACATCGTAGTATACCTATATATTTTATTCATCTACAAAATTGAAGGTTAATAATTTTCTGATATCGCCATTATTCCAGTTTCAATTTCCATTTTCATAATTATAAGCTCACAGACCACAGTTTCATTACATATTTTCCAAGTGTAATTTTTCAGGAATGACTCGTATTTGAAATCGCGCGACGCGCATCCTAACTTATAATTTATTAAATAGTTTATGTTTATATACAATTAATGTTCTGATTTACTAAAATATATAAGTATTACTTATATTGCTTATAGGTATTATACTATAATATGTGATCCAGAGGTCAAAGCTAGGAGGGATGTAAGAAGACTCAGACACTCAGTAGACATTCCCCATTCTCCCCAATGCTACAGTGTCTCTAAACCTACCTTTTAAGGGAGTGGTTGCCACCCTTATTTTAAAAGGGGGTGCCGTGTGCCCGTATATGTATATACGTAGGAACCTAACAGTTTTGTATTTTAATTTTGAAAAAAAATAATTTTCACACTGAACGAGTGTGATACTGATAATATAATTAATCAATTATAAATATGACCTGAATGGTCCTCTATGAAAGTCTTCAGCTCGTCCACGAGTCTGAAATTATCTATTTTATATTTAAATAATAAATTAATGTTATTAACGTGTACTTCATAAGATTTTAAAATAAACTTGTACTAAATTGGCTATATAGCCATATAGGCAATACAAAATATAATTTAAAAAAATAACGACAAGAGTACCTAAAGAAATGGGTATAATATATAAAGATATATGCGTACTATACACACATCGATATTAACATAATATAGCACGTATTATAATTTATATGTACATTGTATGTTTAATATGAAAATATTTTTTAAAGTGCTCTTCGTAACATAAAGTACATACATTGATTCTTAGTTGACTCACCCCAGAAAGTCTTGACAATTACTTTGTCCAACTATATCGACATAATAGTGTCAACTAAAAATAATCTAAATTTAAAAAAATGTATTATTCTTATTCTGGGATATATTATGGGAAAACAAATTTTACGATATGAATTGTATAGGTTTAAAAGATTTAACATTTTAATCGTAGAATTAAGCTAATTTTTTTTATACAAAAAAAATGGCACAAACACAGATGTGTAACTACGTAGCCAGTGTATGTATATTGGATAAGTCGTACATTGTTTGTCCTAAACGCTGCATTTTTTTTTTTTTTTTTTGATTTCCTTTTCATGATCATGAAAACGCAATTCAATATGTACCTATTCAGGATAGAACCAGATGTCGTTTTTTTATTAACTTGAATGAATATCAAATATTATTTCACAACTGACAATTTATTATATATTTCTAAAATATTATTTAATTTAGACATTGCATATATTTAAATAATTCCTATATTACATATTTAGGGACTTGAGCTTGCTACCTAAAGTGTTTAGGTGAATATAGTTTATTAAAATCGTACCATCGGTAGCATGCAAATTGCAATACATTTAATATAAGGTATTTAATTGTATTTGCCTGCAGCAAAGGTTTGCTAGTTTATAGTAATTTTATTTGTAAAATTAAATTACAAGGTTACCTTCATATGTATAGTATGTTTTACTTTTACTAGTTTCATAGGCGGTTAGGCCTAATATTACGTTACGTGTGACATCGATACGACACATCGTGTTCATTTTTCAATTCCCTAAGGCATCAGTTCAAAAATGTAAACAGTTAACACTTTGTTGATTTTAATATTTAAACTATTATTATTATTACTAATTCAATATACCTTATCAGAATATTTATATATTCAAACAAAAAAGTAATGATTTTGTCACCAACATAAATAGTTCCTTACCTCTATGTATGATGATATGATATTAAATAATAGTAATTTGTAAGCATCAATAATCGAAAAACAATTTTTTCCTACATTTTAACCTAGTCACTTAAAAGGATAAAATGAAAATAATACTTTTATTGTTTGAATACAGTTAATTTGTAGTTAAATAGAGCACGCGTAACGATGTAATGTGGGACCTACATGATTTATGAATCAATATTTTGACTGAATAGAACCAAATCGGCTGTCGATGAAAAAGAATAAATTGTATAGCCCAAAGCAAAAGGCAAAGATTTTTCCTTGCAAAATGAAAATCTCAGAAATGAGAATATAATTGTGGACCATGGTCTTGACTCTTGGTGCACAAATAACCAAAGTCCGAAACAATAAGGTGGACATGCACAATGCACATGCGTATCTACGACGTGCAATGATAATTGATAACACAACTTTTGAGGTTAGGTTGAGATAATATTTAATCAAAATTTATATTTTACAGTGCTGACTGTCGATACCAAACTTGAACGGACAGAAAACAGAATAATCTGAAGTCTATTCTAATCTCTATGCAATATTCAATTCAGGAAGTCAGAACTCAAAAGTACGAAGACAGAATCAGACTAGGAATACGGGACTTGTGATAAAATTTGAAATGAAATGATTGTACATTTATATCATTTTTGTTGATCATGATTTGCAATAAATTAAGATTTGTAATACGATTTACCAACAATTGCAAACCGATTGTTAATTAAAAACTTTTAAATTAAGTTCATTTACTCATCTTATAAAGATTGTTTAAAATTTAGTTGATGGCAATTAAATTCAACAATTTGCATTTGCTTTTTGCTTGCTGATCATAAACGGTAGGTACCAACTGGATTTATTTTTTAAGTATCATAAACGTAATACCCGTTTTATTCATATCATTTATTTTGAACAGTGGTTCTGAGCTGATATATTACTATTAAAAATGTATTATGTTCAACAAATACATTTTTATTTATCTATTTGTGGACATAAGTGTCCAATTTCAAATATTTTATAATTAGTACTTATTTTGTTCAAGTCTACAATTGCACAGACATAAAATGTTCTAAAGAAATTATTAATTGGTACGATTAGACAAAATTATAAGTCAGATTAATGTTAATATTGGTACATTGGGTACCATATTTATGTGAAAATATTTTTATATTAATTTCTTATAAATTATTTGTTCTTTTCTGACATTGATTTAGTGATTGTGCATGAACTTTTTCTTGCCGTTCCATTTAAATTGGCTTAATGAGTCTATTATACTTCTAATCATACATATGTTAGGCTAGTAGAGTTTTCAAGACATAACCAAACAACTGTTTTAAACTATTTCACTAGTTGAATGTACTTTCATGTATAAGCCATGATTTTTTGCTACATAATGTTAAGGATATTTGACTTGTAGCCTCAAAGTAACAAGTTTTTAACATTTTGTTACCCATGTATCAATGTAGCTTAATGGTCCCTTATTGAAATCAATGTTAATTAAAATTTTTTTTACAGAGTTGGAAATGGAGATGCCAGAAAAAAAACAAGAAATTGCAACCATAGAATATGTCAAACCTAAAACTAAATCATTTTCATTTTCATCAACAGTACTTGGTGTTACCTTATATAACAAAATTTTATGTTTTGATAATTGTATTTTTGTTGTAATTGGTCAAGACAATACTTTTTCATGCTTATCCATAGCTATGACACAAAGAAACAGTACAGATGTAATTTCAAGTGCTATTTTTAGTACAGACCCAGATAGTAGATCAACATCAATTGCTAATACATTGACAAAAAGTTTGAAATCGTCAATTCCAATTTATGTCAGTTTTAATGCAAATATCGAAACCATCGGGTTAAAAGATGTGATTTCAAGTTTAATTAATTTTTTTAACTCTCATTCAGAAATAGCTGTTTAACAGATCCTAAAATTCATATTTTAAAACTTATATGTGTATATACATTTTATAGTTAATATATTGTAAAATACACCATATTGATGTATTTTATTATTATGATTACTTATCATGCTGAAAAAGTCTGTTAAAAAAATAATAAATATCATTGTTCTACAACTATTCAACTCTTATAATATTAATATTATAGAATCTAAATTATTTAGAAACATAATAAAGATTTTTTACCTCCGATCACACAAAATGTAAAAATTGTTCCAGAATTAAAGAAAAACTGCATCAGTAGTATAACTCTTAGTGTGGTCAAAAAGATTGATCATTCCTCAGTATCAGGTCTATTATAGTAGAATAAAAATTATTCATTAATATATACACTATAAAACCTCAATCATCAATATTCTAAAGCTCAGACAAACTTTTAGGTTTAACTTGATGTGCTCAGTTTTCATGAATTTTAAGTTCTTATTGTCTTTTTTGGCCTAGAACTTTGGAGCTTCTTATGATGAATTATTCAAGACTTCGACAAAAACTAGTGACTCAATCATTTCTTAATTTGAATTATCTTCATGGTCTGTCACAGAAATAGTATGGAAATGTTTCACATCCTGCTGATTCTTAAAATCCAATACAAACAAATTGTAAGATAATAGTATTAACAGACAAAAAATATCATTTAATGCATTACCTTTTTAATTAAGTCGTTGAAATTTTTTTTGTCAATATTTCCCTTGTATTTTATTAACAATTTATACTGAACTGTACATTTTAAATAGTAATCAACATAATATCGTTTTAATTTGTTTGTGGTACAACTTGTGTATCTTCATTTAAAGAAATGCAATAAAGAAGTATAAATAATAAAAATGTACATACACCTATGTATATTGTACATGTACAGAATAAGTAAATACACTTACGAACTGTGGAGTTTTTTTTTAACAGGCGAGAAATTTTTGTGTACACTTTTATTACATCAGTTGAATCACCAATTGGCAATTATTATTAGCTTTCAACACATTCTAATGCTATAGAAGTTCTGTTTTTGGTGCATTAATTTGTAACAATTTGCTTTCGTTTTTAACTAATTTTTTATGGTAATTGGTAATTAATTGAAATATTTGTCAAATAAACAATGAAAAAATAATGAATATCTTTCACGAAAACACTGATGTCTGATGGCCGTATCAAACACGAGGTAAGCTCGTAAAAATATCGATTTTCAAGAAAAGTAACACGCAAATTGTAGTACTTCGCCAGAGACCGTTTACGACAATCCTGTTCGGCAGAGCTTCGCTGATCCGTGTATTGTTAACTTTTCGCCGGAACACCCGACAATTTTGAGGACGCCGACGTAGAAATCTTACGACCGCAATATCGATTTCGTGAAAAATAAGCGGTAATTAATTCAACGCGTACAATTAATATTGCTATAAAAAAAACATTATATAATATACGGTGTACTCGTACTCGTCGGGTTTTTAATCTACTGAGACTTAGCGTTTAGGCTCGATCATCTGACCGAAAAACGATATATACCTGTTGTACGGCTATACCTATAGGTACATACGGTGTACTGATGCACCTACATTGCCTTACTGAAAACGGTAATTATTTTGAAACTAACGCTCTGCTTTTTGCCACTTAAAACGTCGACAATGCGATCGTATAATTATTAATGTCTATTTATCTGATTCCGTGACGGAACAATTAGTTTTGGCACGGAATAGATTTCGCCCGAGAGCAAATGAGCATTGAGCAATAAGGAGTTGGTGGGACGTGCGTCGTACGCACATAATATACCATATATGTTTTTTAATGTCCATGGCCCCATGGGTCTGTGGACCACGGTGCGCGCAGCTCGTTATCAATATTATTATCACTCACCGCACTATCACAGAAACAATAACTATTTTATTAAATTATTTTTCAAATACGAGTATATTTTGTAATATATTATAAAACATTTTCTACTCTTCGAATTTTTGTCTATTGTTTTTCGACAACTGCATTGAAATTTTGTAAAATTACTATCAAAATGACTACATTACGACCATTCAATTGTGACGATTTATTTAAATTCAATAATGTGTAAGTAAAATTTTATACAAATACAATGTTCGGTTAAATTATTTCTCCGTTATTCCTAAAAGTAATGTTCCTACGAGATATCAATTTACTAACTTTCACATTATATTATTATGTTTGTTAGGCGTCCAACACTTATATTGTATTGACACTGTTAAAGTGTTAACAATGTTTAACTTGCAAAAACTGCTTATATTTAAATCATTTTATATAAATAGTTTATATAATAATATTCTTTATAATGTTTTCAACAAATATTGTATATCCATGTTTTATTGAATGGATGTTAAAATTGTGAAAGAAATACACTTACTGTTGGCAAGTCAAACATAAGTTAAGAATAATGATTAGCTGGTTCCGCATTTGTATGCATTCACAACTTTTTCTGGCTGATTATTTTTGTATACCAAGTAAGAACAAAAAACACTTCATAATGTTATCAAAGGAAATTCATAACATCATAACTGTTAAGCGCATTCTTCAATGTCTTTCAATTTTAAGGTCATATTAAGTATTTTGAAATTTTACAAAATGTTTATATCTAAAATGTTGAGTTGCTCAGAATTTTCCTTCACAGCCACTATCTGAGGATTAACAGTAATAAACCAACAAAAATAATGAACAATATGTATTTTGAATTTTTTGTAATTATATTCTACATACATTTATATAAAATATTATTTAGTTAAATTGCACATTTTTTTTTTCAAATCCCTTTTACGAGTATTTAATTGTAAAATTAGTGCATATATATGAATATTTTATAATTTTTTATTGCTTATAAATCAAAGTTCTACTGATAGGTATTATGTCAACCATAAAATATTTACTCATGGGTAATATTTATTTTTTGGGGATTGATTTTAAAATACTTAAATTAGTATTGTCTTACATTTTACAAGTTAAATAGTTTAATTTTTAATTAACAAATTTGATTTTGAAAAACTATGTGTCAAAGACATTAATCTATTTTGTTTGTATGGAATTCATTGTACTCGTATTTATTTATTTTTTAATAAAATCAGATTCGTCTAACATTTCTCATATCAACACTGTATTTTTGTATGTCTTTTTTAACGAAAGATTACTATGTTACTGTTAGAATCAATTCTATAAATAATTATTATTATATATTCTTTAGAAAAAAATATGTTCAAAGATAGTTATGCAAGAAGCATACTTAAAATAATAATAGTCTTATAATTTTATATTATTAAATTTATATTCTATTTTGTTTTAATATTTCAGAAATTTAGATACACTCACAGAAACTGTATCCTTTTTTAAATAAATACTAATATTAGTACATTTTAACAAGAGTCTAATTTCTTTCACAATCTTTTGTTAATAATATTTATTTTCATTTAAAGTTCAGTATTTTAAAAGATATTAAATAATTTATTAATTAATTCATATAAGTATCTTAACAAATACATTTCACAGTATGCAATACCATTTTATATGCAATACCTAGCTCATTGGCCTGAGTATTTTCAAGTAGCAGAATCACCTACTGGAGAAATTATGGGCTATAGTAAGTTTTTGAACTTAATTACTTTTGCAATATATTGTAGGATCCAATGTTCTAAATAATACAATTTCTTTTAACTTGTATTACATTTTTTATTAATTATTTTTACTCTTAATCTGAATGTTAGTCATGGGAAAATCTGAAGGACAATCAGATAGTTGGCATGGGCATGTAACTGCTTTAACTGTTGCTCCAGAGTTCAGAAGATTAGGTGTTGCAGGTGTTTTAATGAATTGGTTAGAAGAAATATCAGAAAAGTAATGCTTTATTGTTAAAAATTATATTTACAGTTTCTAAGATAATAATTTTCAGAAAAGATGCATGGTTTGTTGATCTATATGTGCGTGTCAGCAACATCGTTGCTATATCTATGTACAAGAGTCTTGGCTATACTGTGTACCGTACTGTATTAGAATATTACTCCGGAGATCCTGATGAAGACGCATATGGTACATTTAATTTATTTTAAGGTTTATAGTTTTATAAAACCAGATATTTATTTAATGTGCATTTTCAGATATGAGAAAAGCACTTTCTAGAGATGTAGAGAAAAAATCAATTATACCACTGGAACATCCTGTGCGATTAGAGGATTGTGATTAAAAATAAAATATCTATTTTGCAAATTTTGAAAATAAAAAATTATAATTCAAAATAATTGATGTTTCAATTTTCATGTATCTTCTGTAGTTTCTTCTAACTTCCTCTTCTTCCAAGCTTTAGCAGTTTCTAGAAGTTTAAGATTTGGTCTTGCTGCATCATCCTCTGGGAAAATGTAATCGATCTTCTCTTCCCATCCCTTGTCTCGCTAAAAAATCATATGATTAAAATATTAATAAATATACAATACAATCATTTTAAATTTAAATCTAGCATTCTTACTCCACTTTCTGAAGCATAAGGCACTCTCTTCTTAATTCTCTTGGGCAACATATTTTTAACTTTATTTTTAGTATCTTCGTTTCCATTCTCTTCTTCAAACCTATACCATGCTTGTAATATACCTTCCCTTTCTTCAGGTGTACCACTTCTTCTTAATGCTTCATTACCTCTTTCAAAAACTCTTCTTGCTACAGAAATACAGTCAATACCTTCCTCTTCTGATGTTGCTTCAAATTGAGCATAACTCATCCAAACCTATCAAAAAAATATAAGTATTTAGTATTTAAACTTCATGGTTGGTATTAATTAACAGGTAAGAAAAAAAAAACTGTAAATTTTACCTTGAAATGATTGGTCCTTTCCAGAAGTCTTTCGTATAACTTTCTAGCTCTTTCTGTTTCCCCTTGTAAAGTTTCAAAATCGATAAATGATTTCCATAGAACTTCGGGCATGTCTAAACGTTGCTGGTTTACAGCTAATTCATAAATAGCTCTGGCACGATCTAAGTCGCCTAATACGGTTTCTAATTCTGCAAACTAAAATTTTTTTTTAAAAAAAATACCGTACAATGAATAAAATACTGTAACTATTTTAAAGGTTTTACGAACTCGGATCCATGTGACACAATTTTCTGGGCCAAATTCTAAATACTTTTCATACAAAATACGGCACCGTTCAAATTCTCTAAGTTGTATTTCTAAATCAATGTAACCTCTAAAAAGTTTATCTCTGGGACATAACCCTAATGCTACACCCTGTAAAATAAATAAATTGTAAGTTTATTGAATTAATTTAAATTATAACTAGATCACCATTCGCTTCCTTGCAGCAGCTAAATTTTTATGACGTATTTCAAATTGTGCATAGTACAACCAAGCTTTAGAAAATGTGAACGTTTTATGAGGTATAGTAGATATAAATGTCTGATATACATCACGAGTACGCACTTCATCTTCAGCTTCTAATTCCTCAAACAAAGCATAATTTATCCACAAGTAAACATACCGACGCCATGCATGTTTTTCCTAAAAAAAACAAATTAGAGACTATGACCATCCAAATTCAGTATATATTAAAGAAACTTAAAAAAGAAATAAGTTAATTATTGTAAAATGATTAAAATTGAATATATTTATATATATTCAGTTTTATTATAATTTAATCATTCTTCACAATATGATAATCTAAATTATTGAATGAACATACATTTGAAGGAGGAATGTTGGCAACTGCTCGTTCATAAGTATCTCGAATGACTTCTAGATTTCCTTCACTCTCTACTAATTTTAAATAATCAAACCAAGCATCATAATTTGTTGGATTACCTTTAACTTCCTGAAAATTAAGAAGTTTAGAATAATATTTTAAATTAATTAAAATGTTTAATTACTTGTTCATACTGTAGTTTTCTTTTACTACTAATAACACTTTCAATTGCAGTCCGATCTCCAAACTTCTTTTCGTGAATTGTATAAGCTTTATAAATATCATGGCATCTATCTTTTGGAACATGATCCAAAGCATATTTATAAATTACTCTCACACGTTCATGCTAAAATGAAAAATTAATTATGTAAAATCATATTTATAGTGAAAATCAAACAATGATTTAGTTTAATTTTATTACTTCTTTTTGTCGTTCTTCAAACTTAGCAAATGCAATAAACAAATTTTCACTGATATGTTCATCACCAAAAAATTCAACTGATTTTTCAAATACACTTCTTCCCCCAGCAATAAAGCCATTTTGTTCTTCAAATCTAAATAAAGATGAAAATTAGACTTTATATCTTTTAAAAATGTGACATAACTTGCCTAGCATATCTTATCCAATTTGTAACATCCGGATGTACCATGACAAAATTATTATAAATTTTTCTGGCACGATCAACTTCATGGTAACGCAATTCAAATTTTATATAAGTTAACCAAGCTTGTTCTGGAGGTTCCCATTCCATCCATCGTTCAAAAACGGCTCTAGCTCCTAAACAAATTAATCTCATAATAAGCATGAGTAAATAAAAACCTAAATAAATAATTAATTTTGGTTCTACCCGCAACATTGCCTAACATCTCTTCCATGTAAGTGTATTTGTACCAAAATTGATTTGCACGAGGCATGATGATAACAGCACGATCCCAGAGGTTTCTGGCATGCATGACTTGTCGATGTCTCATTTCTAGTTCTGCATATTTTAGCCATAGTGTTATAGTTCGATGGTCTGTGTCTAACGCTCTTTCATAAATTGATCTTGCCCTGAAAATATACACATACAATTTTAATATTAAGTTAAATTTTATACAAGCTAGTTGGATACAGTGAATAACTTAAAATTAATTAAAAATGTAACTAATTAAGATAACCAGAAATGTTTTGGTAAAAACTGCAACTTACTATTAGTTACATAATATGGCTTAATAATTTATGAGTTTACGTTTAAATTTAATGTAAGAGTTGTTACTAACTGTATATCAAGGTAAACTTACTTAATGCAATTTTATTAACAGGAATATAAAATAAATAACCAAATTTAATAAAAACTGAAAATGTATAAGTTTTTCCATTGATTATAATTTATAATCAATGATGTTTCCATAAAAAAAAATAAATTTACATTTGCAACATGAATTCTGTTATATTATGTTAATATGCTGCCAGCAGAGTTCGTATAGATCATCATTTGGACAAGATAAATATAAATGAATTCCTCTGTCCAAAAAATAAAGAAAGTAAAGTTGGATTAAATGAGGCACATGTTATTTATATCAATATGTAATATGTATGAATTATAAAATAACAATTTATTTTTAAATATTAAAAATTAAAGTTATGCACATAATTATATTTTAATATTTTAGTAAATATATTAATAATGAGCATTAATGTATACAATAAGTTAAATTGCTAATATATACTAAATTGGACAATGTGAGTGAAGTGTCTCCATTAAAACTAATGTAAGAATAATAATTAAAAGAAACCAGTATTATTAGAATCAAAGAATTATGAAAAACAAGATATAACAACATTGAGTTGATCAAAACTTAAAAATTAGAGTAATAGAGGTAGTATATTAGGTTACTTGGATGATAATATGATATAATTCTAACCTGATTCAAGAAATACAACAGCATTATAATCGTTAGTTTCAATTCAGCTAACATAAAAATAAGACTGTAAGTATTTTTTAATATGATTATTCACCTTTGAATTTCTTTTTGACTTTCTTCCCATGCAGCGTATTTTATCCAATTACTTATATTAGTACGGTTTCTTCGGATATTATCTTCAAAAGCACGACGTTTTCTATGTTGATAGTCTCTCAATTCTACTGGATCAGAGATTTTTTGTTTTGGAGGCTAAATTACAAATAAATTATTTTAAAATTAAGAACAATCAATTTCAAAGCCATGAAAAATAATTTAACACTTGGAATATACCAATTTAAGACACTATAATACTTAAATACTTACTGGTGGTACAATCTCAAGATCTCGTTCCTTGGCTTCTCTTAACAACTGTTCAGCAGTGATTTGAATTTCAGCAGGTGCCTTGTTTTTCACCTAAAACACAAATATGAATGTTAATAAAAACCTTTTCTTATGCATAACTAATAAAACAACAATTTATCATTTTCCGATTTCACAATGAATACCTTGGCGACTTTCGGTATCTTTTGAGGTTTTTCCATCTTGTTTTATTTTAATTCTATTTACTTCTTAAACTAAATCTAGTATAATGTATAAACAAAAGAACGTTTTAATGTTGGATTATTTAAAAAATATTTTACTTAACGAGGAATGAAGATGTTTATTGCGAAATTTCAAACAATGATAAGATTCTTCTATGAATTAATATAAGTACGATCTCATTGACAATAACGTATAAATAAAACTATTTTCTTTGAATTTTGGTTTAGGTTATATTATTTTAAATTGTGGTAAAAGATCATGGTTAAAAATATTATATTGATAATACGTTATCAATTTGGTTATCTGTGTTTATACTCCCTTTCGCAATAATCACACTATAATCAGTGATTTGTATCACCCCCTGGGTTCTTCTGGCACCTGTCTGAAGTCTTAAATCATGATTGTATTATTATTATTATCATTATTATTATAGTAAGTACTAAGTATAGTGTAGTTTAAAAAACTATAGAAGTAAGACTAGAATTAAAATGTATAATAATATTAATAGTTTATCGAATAACTTGAGTTTGATTTTAAATTTAAGAATGTGAAATTGTGTAACATAACAAATGGAGAAGGAAGAACGTAAAGAAGTGTACGGTAAGAATATAATATATTCCATACAGTTTAAAATATATACCAAGTTATTTGTTGTTAATCAACACAATTTGAATAGTCATAGTGTAATTCAATGGAGACTTTTAAATATTTTATTTGTGCTTTTACATTTATAGACACTCCAGTTACTGATGAAAATGGTTCTCCCATAAGTATTGTTTGGAAACCTGATCGTATGTATTTATCTTTTTTAAATAAATATTGTTAATTTAAGTTATGTTATACCTGTAATATGCCTTATAGTTTACAAGCTTCAACAAGAATCCCCTAAGCCTCAGCCAGTATTTGCATCCAGTGCAGTTTCCGGTTGTCCATTTTTTTATGGTCTTGAATATCATGGAGCAATGAATCATAAAGAAGCTAGTTCACTGATAAAAAATGATGGAAACTATCTTATAAGACTTAGTACCAGTTTAGACGATAAAACATATACACTTTCTTTAAAGTAAGTAATTTTTTTTAAAATTATTTTGCTTTCTATTAGGTGTATCGAATGTAACAAAACAAATGTATGTTATATACTTTTAGAATATTTAGTAAAGTCCATCATTATAAACTATTTTATGATGGACAGCATTATGTATCACAAAAACGTTTTAACACAATCAACGATCTTGTAGCGGATGGATTGGTAAGTTAAACAAAATTTATTGAAAAGTTAAATAGGTTATTTTGTCAATATTTACATGATTATACTTGTTTGTATTTAAATTTAATTATATTAAAATAATATTTTACAATTCTACTTAATAGTGATTGATTGATTATAATATAGTAAAAATGTTTTCAATTCCGAGTACAAGTTTATTTCTCTAGTTAGTTTGGAAAAGTTGTACTTATATTTATTTTATAATTTTTTAATGTTTAAAAATATTGATCAAACTGTTTGCAAATTTAAAAGTTTATCATGTATTTCATATATTTAAATGACTGTAATAGTATCTTGTTAATTTTGAATAAATCAGTATATAGTAAAGATGAGCCGATAATCGATATACGCAACTGACAACAGATATATATTGAAAATCAACTAAAAAACAATGAACCATAAAATTAATCTGATACATAATATAATTACATTACATTTTATAATCATTAGCTTATATTAGTTGAACTTTTCGAGGTGGCAAGGCTTAATGCCATTTTCGCTGGTTCAAATCCGGCTGTTGGCGATTTTTCTTTCCGGATGGTATTACTAATACTACTCCTTCACTCATAATTCCAAAAATAATTCTAAATAATAAATATTTAAACAATATAAACAATATATAACAATATAATTAAAACTAAAAATAATACCGTATAACCATGTTCCTTTTCACTTTTAACAAAATTATAATAAAATATTAATGTATTATATGCTGGTGGTTCTTTTTTTTTGCAATATTGGTTTTGAAAAATACTTGATACCTATAAATCTGATACCACCAATATCGGTTCTAGGATCGGTCCACCCTTAGTATACAGTAAATTTATTATTATTGAAAATATACCAAAGTTGTTTTTAAATAACAGGTGACTTTGTACATGGAATCTAAAGCCGGAAAATATATTCACTTAATGCATAGTTTAATTAGTTATGAAAAGAGTCCTTATATGACATTAAATAAACTAAAACGTAAAACAATAAAAAAATTAAAGCCAAGACAACTTAATTGTGAAGAAGTTGTGGATTACGATAAACCTCACCATTTTAAATCACATAACTTTAAAGGACTTAATTGGTGTGAACTATGTGGTAATTTTTTATGGGGTTTTACTCAACAAGGAGTTAAGTGTGAAGGTAATTATTCTGATTTATGTTATATATAAGGCTGCAACTAATTGCATTATTGTTTTAGATTGTGGGTTCAGTGCCCATTTTAAATGTTCTGAAAAGTTGCCTCCAGATTGTTATCCTGACTTGAAATTATTTCGAGGAGTTTTTGGAATTGATTTAACTACTCATGTTAAAGCCTATAAAACTAATAGACCATTTGTAGTAGATAAATGTGTTGAAGAAATTGAACGACGTGGTATGTCTGTTGAAGGAATATATAGGGTATCTGGTTTTCAAGAAGAGATGGATAATTTGAGATTAGCTTTAGATAAAGGTAAAATTAGAAATTATTAATTCAAATAAATACATACTTAACATGAAGATAAATTTGTTATAATATATTTCTAATCTATAAAATTATATTTTTGTTTATGTATGTAAATTAATTTATTCGAAAGTTTAAAAAAAGTTGAACATTTTGATGGTTTTACTTTTCAGATGGTAAAACAACTGTTATGGGTGATAAAGCTTATGAAAATATACATGTGGTAGCAAGTATTTTAAAAATGTACCTGAGATTGCTTCCAATACCATTGATTACATTTGATGTGCATCCTCTTGTTTTACAAGCTTTAGGTAAATGTTTAATTTTTATTTATGTTTTAAATGTATTCATATTTGTGTTGATATTGAATTTTATTAAATTAATATTTTATTTTTCTCAGAAACTCAAATGTCTTGGGAAAGATTAGCAGAAGTAAGAGCTGCCTTGAAAAAATTACCACCAGCACATTACAACACTCTAAGTTATTTAATGGCCCATTTATACAGGTAACTTTATTATGAACACACTTTATAAATATATTTGTGTAAAGTTGAGTAGTTGACCGTGTAAAATAAACAATTATATCTATTTGGTTGTACTCAAAATATTAAGTGAACAGAAAATTTGCCAATTTAATGTAAATTCATTTTATACTTACTTGCTAATTTCTGGTATCACAATTTAAAGAGTACTTGGTATTCATTATAAAAAAAAAGAAATATAATTGACTTATTAATTATTAATAAGCCCTTGTATATTTATTTAACTTTTTTTTATCAAGGTATACAAATCATATCAAATTGTATATTTATACTTATTGTAGTGCAAATTATTTTTGAAAACAAATATTTTATTTCTGTTATTTTCATTGTAGGGTGACTTTACGATCCGATGAGAACAAAATGACTGCTCAAAATCTAAGTACAGTCTTTGCTCCAACTCTTATGCCAATGCCAGATTTAATTGACTTTAAAGGTACAATACCGGACATGAATCGTGATATAAGTGCATTACATATGATTATTGAAAATCAAAATGTTATTTTCAATTGAAATGTAACTAATTGCAGTTTGTCAGTTATAACTTCATGTCAGGTACACAAATTAAACTATTTTTTTACTTAATTCAGTATTATTTTTTAACAATTTTTTTTATTTTTCTTGACTATATGTATGTACTGCATTGAAAATTATTATAGATTTATAAAATATATGTATATTAGATTTTTGTTATTTCATATTTTACATGGGTTTATCTATTTTTGTATTATTGTGTGATTTTTTTATTATTATTTATAAAAATATATATCATAAAGTTTTATAGTTTTTATTTATATTGATTTTGTATGCAATCATACAAGTCAGAATTTTGGATTTATTTTAAACCATATGAAAAATAATATAACTATGAACAGTTGCATATTTTAAAAATTCATAAGAACCTGTCTTTTGTTGACCAATTAATATTATTTGTACAAATTTAACTGCAGTATTAAATAATCTTATTAAAAAAATAGTTCTGAGTGATGTTTTGTGTATTATCTACAAAGAAAAATTAAGCCTTCATATTCACTTGGAGGATTATAGACTATAGTCACGTAACACTTATTTCTGGTCATTTAAGGCTTTTGCAACTTTCTAACCTAAATATTTGATCACAGAAGAATGAAAAACGTAAAAAATAAACATTAATTGATTAATGTAAAATCAGGTAATTTAAAATTTGAATTGAATATGTTTCACCATTCACACATAGCACTAAAAGTGTAAATATATTTATATAAATATATTTTTTTTATATAATTATTTTACAAAATAAATATAGTATTTATGTAATTGGGATAAATGTTTACCCCAATTATGAGCCAAGAGTTCTGAAAAATAGTCAATTTTTTTAAATACCCTTGGCCCTATATCTTAGACTTGTTGCTGAGGGTCCCTACAGTGGCTGCTCGTGAACTTTTATGAAGTAGTGCACATTTAAAAATAAAAACGCAGGATAAATACATATTATAGTCTACACCAGAGGTTCCCAAACTTTTTATCGTACGACCCATTTTGGGAAATTTTTTAAATTTGGTGACCCACAATATCAATGAATGACTTTTCTTTTTGCTGTTTTAGTGAATCAAGTTTTGAAATAAAAACAGATAGATCTTTTCACTATATTTTTATAAATTTTTATTCAGTTAGTAAAAAAAGTATTACACTCTTTTAGTTATTTGATTAGTATATAATTTTAATGTGAAGAATTAACTCTTTCGATCAGTTTACTCGTATATTCTACCCATTCAGAAATTTCGTCGATACTATGTGACACTGTGTTATTTGAAAGCAATAACTTTTCAACTTCTTTTAAATTTTTTTGATCAAACATAATCCCGACTGCGTCTTTTGTTGTTGGTAAAATTAAAGACTCACCAACTGTGTGAGGCTTACTAGTTTAAGCAATTCGTAAACTTATTTTATATGAGGGGTACGTAGCTTTTTAGTTAATTGCGGTAAAATTTAAAATATAATTTTTGTTGTTTTTAGAGATTATAGATTTCTTTTATAAATATTGAGTGGTTTATTCTTCATTTCTGGATGGTTCGTATCTATATGTCGATGTAGTTTGTTTGGTCGCATACTCTATTTTGCAAGTATACATTCGCAAATAACACATTGTGGACGTTGGTGTTCTTCATTTCCGTTCAACGAAAATCCAATTCGCAAATATTCAGAACAATATTTTCTTAAAGAATTTTTTTGTTTCGACTCAGAATTTCGTCGTTTTGACTCAGTCACTGTAAACTTGTAATCTTCACACTAACAGATATCGATTGACAATAAAACTGAATTTGAACAACAACGAAAAGTAATAGATGTTTAAAAAATGTAATATTTAAAAATATAGCGCGACCCACTTTTGGGTCGCGACCAACAGTTGGGAACCTCTAGTCTACACCTTATGTCCAAAATATTCCTAATAAAAGTTATGTTCTTGGAAACAACAGACAACTGATGGAGGTTATACAACTATAACGGATTATATGTTTAGGGGGCCCCGGAAAAGGTCTATACCAGGGGTCACCAATTAATATTTTTGGAGGGCCGGATCGGGAATTTTGAAAATTTTCGGGGGCCGTCAAAATAACCAAACAAATATTTTTAACATATTATGTAATGAAGCAAAAGTATAACTCAAATAAAATATAATAAATTGAAAAAAATAAAATAAAATAAAATACAAATTAACAGCAATGTTATAATATAAATAGAAAATCGGGGTAAAATTAGTGGGAAAAATGGCAAGTAAGTTTGCTATCGAAGTTTATTCGTATTTTATTTTCCTTGTCTGCGGGCCGGATAAAGTGTGTTCGCGGGCCGCCATTTGATGACCACTGGACTATACCATCCCTATTAACTATATTAATATTTGTGAAGATAAAGTATTGCCAGGAGTCAGGACACTCCCCCCCAAAAAAAAAGGCAAAAGTATGCCACAGAGTTGTATATATATTTTGTATGATAGAATAGAGCAACAAATTTAAACAAATATATATATATTAACAGACAATATAAGGTAATAAACAGTATGAACACATTAAGGAGTATAGCAAGTTGAGTAAATCTCCTACTCTTATGCAGTTTGTGGTTTGGTAAGTGTTTGACATATTTAAGAAAATTTAGTCTGTATTATCCTTATCAACCTTCTCAAATTTGTTCGCTATAACAAAAGGTGGGTGGGAGTAAAATTTGTTTCCACCATAGATGTTTGTGGATGGTTCTACGCTAGACCAGTGGCACCCACTCACTGGTAATAGAAGTATTTTATTACAAGTTTTAACAACCTTATTAATAAGCATAAATATGTATTTAAAACAAATAAAAAGTTTAACCCAATCTAATAAACTATCTATACAATTTGCTTAATATTTTTATTATATTATAAATATCCTACTCCAAAAACAACTTTCCATAAGATAGCATTACAGCATCTCTCACATAAAACATATCCCTCGGAAGTAAGGTTTGGCACTACTGAAGTCTGTTGCATATTTATATTACAGAAATTTACAAAATTTAGTTTTTAAAAATAGTTCATAATCATACAAAATATTAAAGTAATATACATCTTAAATTTGAAACAAAAATAATAATGACAAACAAATATATTCTTATTTACATCAGGTTAATAGATGAACCAAATGTCTTACTTATATAGAATACAAATATTTTCAAGCAATTGAGTGGCAGCCATATTTTTAGCCAAATCAATATCATTATTCATACCAATACCGTAAATAGGAGGATATACATTGTCAACAGCAAGAACATAAAAATTAGAAGTTTCACAAGTAACAGTCTCCTTATCCATGATTTTTTCAATCAAAATGATTCCACATTCCTGGGCAAGTGTGTTTAAGACTTTAAGAGGATTGCTTATGCTAAGTTTTCCATTAATGAAATACTGTTCAACAGTATTTTTAAAGAACTCGGGGTTTAACCATTCGGCTTCTTTAAACAGTAAATGATAATTAGATACATTTTCATCCATGGGTGCATTTTTTTTCACAAATTCCGATTTAATAAGTTCAACTTGTTCCAAGACTTTCAATGAGTCAGTATGCTTTTCAGGTTCCAATACTAATGATTCATCTAGAGACATAAATCTTTTTACCATCTGAACTGCTGACAAATGCTTTGCCTGTTTCTTAGTTTTGTGTGTAGCTGTTTCAACCATTTTAGATAAATGACAACTAATAGTGAATAGTTTTGCATGTGCTTGACCTTCTTCTCGAACTAAATGAAATTCGGGCAGTGGGAGTTTATTGGTTGCACAAATTTCATTCAGTTGACCAATAGCATTTACTTTGATAATGTTGTCGAAGGGAGATACCACATGATTATCAAAATCCCATTGTTTAAAATCTGTTTCTAATAACTGTGGATTATCTTTAATCATTTGTTTAAGAATTTTTAAAGCGGCTTCATGTTTAGCTTCTTTTTTAGAAGATCCTTCACCTACAGTTTCATAATTTCCTAATACCAAGCTATATTTAAATGTAACTTTAGTCTGTGAAATACCATTATGTATGATGTTGTATTGTGGTATAAGATGATTTTTGGCTGCATACTCTTGAACGATGGAGGCTGGAGTCTTATTTAATGAACTTATGTGAGCTGACTTATCTTGAAGATCTATTGCTCTGTCACTTGCTAGTGAATTATTCATTTTCTGAAACAAAAATACAACAATGACTAAATATTAGTTGAAATTATTTTTAATAAGCTATTTAACATATTCCAACATTTTAATAATAGTCATACAAAACAAAATGAAGTAAAATTACCTTAAATTAAAAAAAGAAATACTGAAGTTGATATAAAATTAATAGTCCAAGAATGTGTACCAAAAAGGTAATAAACTAAATAACTACATTTTTTTGAGCTCTACCATTAATTGTGAAGCTATGAATTTCATCCATAGATATATACTAATATTAGTAATATTAGTATTAGTATATATCTATGATTAAATCAATGACTTGGACATAAAAATCCACTATTTTATCTCTAAAAAATTAGATAACAATAGATAAAACTTTTTAAAAAAATATTGAAAGAGAATTTAAAATTGTACGTTACAGAGGGGTGTTTAACAAATCTCAGTACGAATAAATTATTTATGCTTATGAATATATTATAAAAGTATATTAAGTAATATTGGATATACAAAGATTCAATACGCAGACCGTGTACTGTGTAGCGTTCATGGTACATTTATAGAGCACTCTTCATAGAGTATATTTATTATTTTGTATGGATATGCTTGATAAGATAAGGTAATAATATCGTGGTATTTATGAAAAAAAAATAAATATGTCAACGGCCCATGAATATATTTTTAGGGTTATGATAAACGCTCGCATGGTATTACTATTTATACCGTGATAATAGTATGATCCAGCTTGATATTTGATAGACGATATTGAATTAGTGAATTTTTGAATTTTGATTATTTTTTATGTTTGTCGATTGTATTATTTTATTCTTATTGAGTGTTAAGACACTGTTGAACCGTGAACGATGGATTCGTTCGATATATTTAAAAAGTTGTCCGTCGGTGCGAAATTCAAAAGACCGGAAAAAAGTACACCTAACTCAGAGGTACCTACCTAATTTGAAATTAATAATTCAAGTTTATGTACGGACGTTTTTAAGCGTAATTTTTTCTATTTTTTTTTTCTTTTTCATTTGTGAAGAATGATAAATCCAGTACAAGACAGATTAAGATCAAGACGGTCGGCGATCGTGTTCCCGAGGCACTTTCCACGTTTGATATGATGAAAAAGACATACTCTTTGAGTTCGGTATTATTGGAAAACATTAACAATTCTGGTTATACTGTGCCGACGCCAATTCAAACACAAGCCATACCTATTTTGTTACAAGTCAGTAAATAATATAATATTACGTATAGTAATTAGTAATTATGTTGTTAGTTGTAAAGAAGTCTAGGATAAAAAGTTCAATATTAAATTACAGTCTGTAAAAAATGTAATCTATATTTATTCAAATTGAATTGCATTGTAAAATAAATATCTTCAAATATTTTGTTAGTTGAGGTTTAAATTAGGTACTTGTCTAATATAAACTAAAAATAAAAAAATCCCAAATTCTATACCAGTGTAAACAGAAATTAACTTCTTTATTTTGTAGACTACAATTAACATTATTTCCGTTATATCATTTTGGGAACTACTATAACTTTAATTTTATTTTATTAATTATAATTCTTTGGTAGAAAAGGCAAATATTTGCTAGTGCCCCAACTGGTTCTGGTAAAACAGCTGCATTCTTGGTACCTATCATTCATCATTTGAAAAAACCAATCAATAAGGGATTCAGAGCTTTAATTGTAAGTCCTACTAGAGAGTTAGCTAAACAAACATTAAGGTACGTATAATGAATGCTTAAAATTATAAATAAGAACTGTTAATTTTTTTGGATCTTAATTTTTAGAGAATGTACTAGATTATGTGAAGGAATTGGATTGCGAGCACACACATTTACTAAAATAAATAAAGACAAAGAGAAGTTTAATCCAAAATTGGCCCAGAAATTTGGTAAGCATAATTTTGATGAACATATATTTATTATAATAATAATATGCTTAATATTTTTCGTAATAATATATTTATCCATTTAAGTGATTCAAATGTAATTTTACTATTGATTATGTTCAATGCATAAAAATCAAAAATAATTTGTTGTATTTGTATAGAATAAATTGAATAAAGATGTTTTAATTTCTTGAATGAAAATTTTGATGAAAACCTAATAAAGTTTCATGGTTTAGGTATAATAAATATAAATGCAAGACATAAATATTTAAAAAAAAAAATGGATTTTAATTTTTCGATTTAACCAAACTCGTTTTTTTATTTAAATTTTTGAAGTATAAAATATTCACTTAATATGGTAATTATAAATATTCAGCTTATAATATAATAACTATTTATTAAAAGATTGATCAATTTGTTTGTTGATAATTATAAAATTTACCATTAAGTGTTTATCTGTACTTATTGGTGGTTACTAATTACAGTAAGTTAAATTCATAAATGTCTATTCAGTTAGTACAGTCATCTGAATATTTTGAGCATAATTTTTAAAGTTTATTAAAAATTCTTTGACTACTAATAAAACCCTCAAACATGTTTGCTTTAGTGTTTATTTATTATTTATGAAATGTATTTTAGATATTTTGATAGCAACACCTAATCGACTTGTATTTTTACTACAACAAGATCCACCAGCTGTTGAACTTAATAAGTAATTTTTATTTTATTTTTATTATGTAAAGTGTAAACATTTAGATATATTGATAAATATTGATTTGTTTACTTTATAGTGTCGAGTGGTTGGTAATAGATGAATCAGACAAGTTGTTTGAGACTGGTGTTCGAGGTTTCAGAGATCAACTAGCAACTATTTATAAAGCTTGTGGGCCAAATGCTATACGTGCTATGTTCAGTGCTACGTATACAGTCGAAGTTGCAAAATGGTCCAAAAAAAATCTTGATGGTTTGATAGCAGTTACTGTTGGTAATAGGTAAATATTCTAAATATTAAATTAATTAATTTTTGATTCTGAGTAAAATAAACAAGCAGGGATTTTTAAGGATTTTTATTTTTAAATTTTTAGAAACACTACTACTACTACAGTCGAACAGGAATTAGTATTTGTTGGAAATGAAGAAGGAAAATTAATTGCTATGAGAGATTTAGTGAAAAAAGTATGAATTATCAGTTTATTATGGTGTCATGTTTTATTAATGCATAATCTGTATTTTAGGGTCTATCACCTCCTGTTTTAATATTCTTACAATCTAAAGAGCGTGCAAAAGAACTTTTTAGTGAACTCATATATGATGGTATAAATGTAGATGTTATTCATGCAGATAGAACACAACAACAGGTATGTTTTAAAATTTTTGTCTTTGGTTTTAACTAAATTATTCAAATTAATTTCAGAGAGACAATACTGTGAAAGCTTATCGGGAAGGAAAAATATGGGTATTAATTTGTACAGAGCTTATGGGCCGAGGTATAGATTTCAAAGGTGTAAATTTAGTAATCAATTATGACTTTCCGTCTTCCGCCATTTCATATATTCATAGAATTGGTCGAACAGGACGAGCCGGACGGTCTGGTAAAGCTGTTACCTTTTTTACAAATGATGATAAGCCCATGTTGAGGAGGTAATTTTTTTTGGAAAAAAAATTTGGTGCCTCATAAAATAACATTATTTTTCTTCAGTATTGCCACTGTTATGAAAGATTCAGGATGTCCAGTACCGGACTATATGTTAGAAATGAAACGATTACATAAGAATACTAGAAGAAAATTGGAAAAGCAATCTACTTCTAGGGATGAAATTAGATCGAAACCGCATAGATATCATAAGTATGTAGTTAAAAATTAAATAATTATAACACTATGGAGATTAATGATATTAATATATTAAGTTAATTTATTCTTATAAATATAGTCATTTTAATATTTTTTAATATATAATTAAATATATAACAGAATATAAAAGAAATCAATTTTAAACAGTTTAGTAATCAGTATAATTTAAGTCTAATGTTTAGAGCATTAGGTAGTTGAAATTCAAACAAACCTTTTGCAACTGTGTAAAATGATTTTGTTATTTATATCATCCTGTTTTCACTAAATATATATGATAATACATTTAAAGATAATTTATTGTACAATACAAAATGATAAATAATTTTTTTTTTTTTAGACCAAATACTGACAAAACAATATCAACATTATCCAAGTCAAAAAAGGAACAAACTGAAAATCAAGAAAAAAGTAAAAAAGTAAAAGTAAAAAAAAATTTAGTGTCAATAAATAATGGTAGTCAATCATCTTCTAAACAAGAAGGAAAAAGAAAACTAAATGGCTCAAAAGGACATAAAGCTACAAAAAAGATTAAAAAAACTACTGTATAAATGTATTTCTTTTAAATATACAGTTTATTTGTTATGTTAATTGTTTAGTTGTCCCATGGATACTTATCAACCAATATTATACTACTATTCAATTCCCGTTCCATCCCAGTAATCACCTTAGTTATCAACTTCCTCACAGACCCTGGCTTCTTATTATAAGCAATCCAACGTATAACATTAACATTATTTTTAATTGTCAAGCATAAGGATTAAGGTTAAAAAAAAAAATATTTTTTTTTAGAATTATTCCTTCCCAGACAAAAAAAATATTATTATGTATATGATGAACATAACAATGCATTGTTGTATTATTATGATGAATAATTTTGTTCAGTTGAGTATTCTTTAATTTAAGAATAATATTATACTTCATAGTATATTTTATATCATGTGTGTTAGAAATTGTATTTGGCCATTTAATGTTTTGTATGTTCAATTTGAGATACTATAATATACTCATACGACTTTTGATGCAGTTCTCTTTCCTAAAAGTTTGACCAAAATTAATCTCTTTTTGTAATATAGTTTCAGTCAAAATCTATAAATAATCATTATTTATTACTATTTTTTCAATTTTTATCTACTTAAAATTTAAAATATAATTTCTTCTAAATTGCCAATAAATTAAATGATTACTTTCCCTCAAGTTGTTTGGTAAGTATAACAAAATAAAAAATAAATCTGGTATTGGGTAAGAATGTGAGATTACAATAATTTATTAAGAAGTACACAGAAGTAGATGTTTTTAAAATTGAAGACCATTTTAAACTATTGATGTATTAGAAAATTATTTTGATCTGAATCTAGTAATATATAATCTCAGGAATAAATAATTCGGAATGTACTCATATCTTTTCTTTATTTTGATGATAAAAATAATTACTAGACTTAAATTCTTAAGTCATCTATAAATATAAAGTTTAAATTCAAAAAATTTAATTAATTCATAAAAATAACTCGAATGTGCTCCATAATATATTAAACGCATCTAACGTCCTTTAGTCGTTTTATTTACATAGGTATTTGTTGACTATACCTACTTCTTTTAAAATATATCAATTATGTGTATTACTATAGGGTAACTTCTAACTATGTATATTTATCATTATAAAAATAGGAAATAAGCGGTAAAAAACATATTTTGACAAATCTGTAGTCAGGCCACAGGATCGTCTAAATTTTATGTCACAAAAGTGTAGGGCGTTACATAATGTTCTTATGTAATATCCATAATTTTTGTAACAACATTTGAATGACCCGGTTTTGTTTATGTTTCTTTATAATTAAAATTCAAACTTACGAGATCAGACTTAGATACTTTATTTACAGCGATCGTAATAAAACACTCACGAAACAAGAGCACGAATTGTATTTTATTAATAGAATGGAATACCTAAATGAAAGTAAAGTAATAAAGAACTAAATTATATCCTCATTTTTATGAGATGTACATACAAGTTGAAATTATATTATGTTTTCGACTAAATTAATGTACAATAATATTATTGTGACCAACACGATATTAGATTATAGGTAGGTACATAAATAATTACGATTACATTTTAAGGTAGAAACTTTTAATTGGGTTTTATGCACGAACAAATAAAATAGAAAGTATGGAACTGAAGTACCTGATATTTATTTAATAATATAGATTATACGAATATTAAAAATATTCAGACGAGAACATGGACGCGTGGCGGCTATACCGGAGTCCGGAGGAGGAGCAATTTGGATAGGTTATGTTTTTAGACCATTATAGAACATCGACCCTCGGGGCATTGAAAATAAGATAATTTATAATAATATACAAATTAATTTTATTCTTATCTCGAGCAACTCCTAGCAATGCCGATGGCCCAACGAATAAATAAACTATAAATTAGACGGTGTAAGTAGGTACAACTATTATAATTATTATAAAAGAATGGGAGACTTCGCGGTCTTCTAGTATATGGTAAATGACGAAGCGGAAGTAAAAGGTTTAAATAAAATTACTACTTAGACTCGTGCTCCGACGCTCGCGGAGTTCTTGGATTTCAGTAAAAGTTTTCAAAATATCATTCGTGTTAATCAACGGCGATTTCAACCATTGCGTACCTATCGAGTGATATTACAAGTAATGATGATACGTATTGTAAGATATGTAATGTAGGAAGGTAAATGAAGGAGTATGAAAATAACATTTTCAAAAGGTCGAAAGACATTTCCAACTTAAAAATGAAAACGGTTATGTAAGGATAAAGGAATGTTGCGAGTGGAAAAAACTCGCATCCATTAGACCGTTAACTAATAACATACTATTCTGCTTTGTAAGTACCTATCCATTTTACTGTTTACTATATTATATATACGTAGCTATGTGTCGAAAACTTATGTGCCGTATATCAACTTCATACAAGGTACCCACTACCCACTACTTAAAGGTACCCATAAACACGTTTAATATATTAACATTTGTTGGTGTTCCGTGACTATGTGGCTATATCTAACTATCTATTACAAGTAAACTTAAAAAGAGCTATTATAAACGGATTATACATGTACAGTAATGTACACTATATAGCAACAATTTTGTAGGTGCGTAATGATAAATACAAGAGCGGTAACGTTTGAAAAAGGTTCTATTTTCTAACACAGCATTTAGAACACGTCGGAATGAGTAAACTTTTGTGATTTTCACTGAGACATCTGGAAAAATAATGCCTATTCCACGAAGTCACAATCAATGATTATGTAAATCAATAAAGTTAAATCAAGTAATGAAGAAAATGCGTAGGAACTTTAAAATCTACTTCGCGCTTAATGCAAATATTCTAGACAGGAAGGGAACGGAAAATTATTTTAAACGCTAATTATTTCGGTCCATAAATTTTTATTTTTTTAAATGCCTGTTGATAAGCACACGATCATTTTATTAATTGGTGATTTTTTACCAGCGAAAACAGTGAAATGTAAATACTAATTTTATTTACATTCTACTAGTTACCTACTGTAGTAATTAGCAACATAAATACATAAAACAATACGTATAATTTACTAATATTATAATCATAAAAGCGAGCGATCAGGGTTTGGTGGGTTTTACTGGGCACCACCTCTGGAGTTCCTACTATCTGATGTTACTAAATAAAATGCAATTGTTTCGAACTGACGTGATCAAAAATGAAATTAAATACCACACCATATAAGTTAAATATTTTTGAGAGGTGAGAGCTGGTAGACATTTGTGACACTGATTGTACACGAGTATGACTCTTATAAAATTGGATTGGTCTCGATGCCTCATGAGTTGATGACTGAGCAAGTAATAAATAATAAATTATAATATAGCGAGAAATAAAATTCAATATCTATAAATAAACATACTGTCATGGAATGTTTACGAAAAATGTTAACAATACTTTTAATTAATTAATCCTTATTTTTTAATCATTTTAATACGAGTATAAGCTTAGGGATAAAGGAGATATGAGATCGAGACCGAAGCCCCCACAAGTTTTTTCAGTTAAGTGGGTACCAGTAAATTCACACCATTCATTTTAGAACATATATATATTGGTATATTCTAAAAGCAATGGTCATATACTCATATCATTTATGACTACGCATTGCCTGGAAAATTAATGAAGTTTGTGCCGCAACTGCGTTAGATAGTATAGTTACTATAGGTACTATCAAATTAACCTTGTATAATAATTTTAAGTGTTGAAGTATGAAATTACAAAATTAACTAATAAATACAAATTGCGATAGGCCAGTAGGCAGTTAGTATGTTGAAACTGTTTTGTGACTAGAATTTTCGAGTTTTTAAATATGTTTCAATGGGACTCCATGGATTGTTCTCCAAAGTATGCCTCTAAAGTATATTAAGAGTCCTCGGCTGTAGTCAATTTTCACTAAAAATGACTCAAAATATAAACAACATCTGTAATTTGCACCAACATTTTTCAAATGCTTTTGTAATTAGTATCAAAATAAGGATATGTAATTTGCATCAAAATTGAAATCAACTACTTTGTCAATATAAGACATTCAGTTTTAATATAATATAGTGTACAATATTATTTTTGGCGAAAATGAATTTAATCTATCATACTTAAAAAAAATACTTACATATAAAAGCCTCATAGAAACAAAATTAGTCAAATAAAAAAAAATTATATATAAAATTTAAAAAATATGCCAATTCTTGATTACCAGATTAATTGAATTCCACTTTAAGTTTTATTTGTGTTTTTTCTAGAAATCATAGAATTAGAAAAATCAAATTATTACCGTCAAAAAAACAATATTCGATAATCGATACTAATTTGTATTACATTATATCTCTTTTTATTGGTGCAAATTACAAACTCCCGAATCTCCATGTAGTTGTCAATTAACGACAGTCGATAACAGTACCATAACTATAGATGTTTATTAATTATGTTACAACATAAACATATATTTTGAATTTTCTAAAGACATTTTTGTATTTTAATAGCTAGCTCTTGTTAAATGCTAGTTTTGATAATAGCTCCAGACCGGGCCAGATTTAAGGGGGGCTGAGTATGTTTTTGCCCTGTGGCCCCCACACTTTTGTTTTTACAGGAAAATGTATTTAACTTATATTTACAGGTATTATACATTTATAGGAATATGGAACATTAATTTTCTATTTAAAATTAAATTTTTATCAAAAAAATAATTGGTATTGTTTTAATTGATATATTTTAATAATAATTATGATTGTATTTAACATATATTGCAATATGCATTCAAATTGAAAAAAAATAATGATCAGTGATTACTAATCAGCAGTTCTTATAGAAACAAACTGCAGTAGTGAAAGATAATTTTTTAATTTAAAATACATAAAAAGAGATTGCGCACTTCTATGGACAAAGACAAACTTGGTAGAATGAATTCAGAGTCTGATACCGAGAATTCGAGAACTTGATTTTCAAAATTTGATTGATGATTTTGTTAAAATAAAACCTAGAAGAGTTCTAGGCATTTATTTTTTGTCATATACTTACTCGTATATTAACATTATTATTTGTATCATTAATTTAAGTCACATTAATATTTTCTATTATTATGCTGCAACTCCATTTAATATTTCTCACCGATTTAATTATGATACCCTAAAGGTTGAAAGTATATTTCTTACTTAAATGTACTGAATAAATATTTACCGCATTCGCAATTGGTTTTTGAAATAACTGTTCTGAGAAATGTCTCTTCATTGCCGCCGCTGAATATTTGGATATTTGATTATCTGTTAATAATAAATTATATAGAATGAATCAAAAGTTAACAGTAAAATATATGATTATATAGTTAGGTAAGACCGATAAGTTAATATCATATTTGATGAAAATGAAATCGACTTGTATTCGAATGTGAGCTGTTTATTCATTTATTGTACACACTGTAAAATGGACATAGCCACATTGGACTATAATCAGTATTAATCACGAGTCATGACTCACATAAACAAATATTTGCTAGTGTGGTATAACAGCACCGGATAAGTATAAAAATGAAGTTGTAAGTTTAACTTATCATTTGATGGTAGTATGAGATACTCACTATGAATAATTATGAATTACGATGGACACAGTGCTAAGGCACTTTATTTAACATTAAGTTCTATACTTTTAAGTTTAAAGTTTAAACAATTTAATAAATTGTTCGTTCTCGAGAAATAGCGATGTGAATAGTACACTGTTAAAAAGGCGTTTAGACTGAGTCTCTAAGATAATTTTGTTTATATTATGTGAATAAAATTTTATTGTGGCACACGTTTTTTTACATGATTTTTTTTATCACTGTTATTGAAATTAAAAACATCAAAGACGGATGACAAATACGTCATTCTTAGAATCGGTAAGAACATCACGTTGGCAACAATTCAATAACATTTCTGTGAATAACATATTATGTTTATAAAATTATAACCATGTCATCTCGATTCTCGGTCTGAACCCCGCTCAATATCCACCCAGTTAGGTGTACTGTGCGCATTGTCAATGGAGTGGCCAGAATTTTTCCTTGGTGGGAGTGGCATAAGGGGGGGGGCGATAATTTTTTAAACAGAAAATAATTGAACTATAGCTAGGATCTCCTATAAGTTTATAATGCTGGTGCCAAGATTTTATTTTAAGTTTTGGTTCCTCTACGGGCTACGGCTAAACAAATTTGTGATAATAACATCATACTAGTCCATTAAGTTACCCTTAACATAGATGTAATAAGTAATCACACACTTATATACTTTAAATACTATTCTTATTATATTTTATAGTACTCGTATAAAATCAATTATCTTACAATAATTTTAAAAAGTAGAGGAATTAAAAAAATTAATTTTATGAATTATATTATTATTTATAAATATGTCAACATTTTATAAAAGCCAACAAATCCCAATTTAATAAACTTGAATAAACGAAAAAAAAAAATTAAAAAAATTAAATATTAAAGCTTTAATTTGGATCACCAAATATATGTATATTATTACTAAGTAATTATTCACATGAATTGTAAATTTAATTTAATAATTAATTTGGGTTCAGCTACCAAACGATTAAAATTGCAGATATATTTAAAAAGACTATATATTATGTACTCGTTCTATTGATTGGTTAATTTTGGAATCATTTTGAATTTCAGAATTGGTCCTAATGCACTCACTATTGGTTGCAAAAATTCTTTAAAAATCACTATAGTCCCACCGAGTTTCGCATAATGATATAAGTTTAAGTTCCTAAGTTTTTGGATTAATTTCAAATTTTTTTCTTTTAAAATAAAAGTTATTTTTTCAGAATAGTGAAAAAAATGTATAACATTCTGATACAATCCCAAGTACTTGTATAGTTTTGTTCATTAACGAAAAGATAATCTAACTAGATAAAGATTATGAATTAAAATAAGTAAAATATAAAATTTTTACACCGACTCTCTAGAAGTCTAGACCATAGCAATAATTCTTACAGCCCCCTCAGCCCACCAATAAGCTATACGCGATAATATATTGTAATAAAGTAGCTACACTAATGAGTAATGACTAATGACTAATACACTAAAATTTTTCATACGTGGTGTTGATAATATATTTCTTGCGGTTGGTCAAGGAATCTACTGAATAAACCCATTTGACTCAACGGCTATTTTTCTATAGTCACTGCAACCTGTCAAGTATGGTTCTTATGGTAGTGATAACATGTCAGTACTTGAGTTCACGCAGAGACCAGCTAACGAGCACATTGTTGTATTATTTTATTTTTCTAACAGATATTGCAATAAGTTGAATTTATATTAAATATTTTCTTGTACTAATTCATTAGTTTAGTGTTATAATTATTTGTTATTGATTTTCTGGAGACATTAACTCGAGAGTTACATCTTGTTTTCTCTTTTGTCATTACTAAAAATAAGTCAAAATTCATAAACTCGTAAGATTAATCAAAATGTTTTTCCATATTATACCAAAATAATTAATCGAAAGATTATCAAAGTTTTCTAAAATCAAGATAAAAACCCTAAATCAAAAAAATTCCAAGCCCGGAGGCGACCACACCATAATGAAATCCTCAACTGATTGTAATAAAAATTATATTTTTCAAGTTACTTCAGCGGTGTGTGCAATATTATTAAAAGTGTATACGGATTAATTTTTTAGGACCCTTGTGGTTCTTTCAAATATTTAGCGGAAATCGAAAATGACATATACGTAATAAAGACCTTCAGTAGTTCTGGGTCTAATTTATTTAAACTTTTAGTGAATGTGTTTTACTTAAAAAGAGTTGTAAAAGAAAAAAACATTCTTGTAGAAACAATAATATTAATAGGAAAGAAAATGAGCGCTAGACATTAGTTTCTCTTTGCTTAGTGTCTTAGCACAAGCCAACGTTGTATTATTATAATTATAATTATAGATTTGAAAGTAATTGTAAATCACGAATTTCAACTTATGGTGGAAGCTCTGGTTATGTTCATGAGAGCAACTAAATGTTATTATTATTATAGTATATAGTAGTATTCACTATTACTTGTTCTTATACAAAAATGTATATGGGCATTGCCCTTATAACTCACAAATTATAATGAAACTAAATATCAACTATTTTCGGTCTATTAAATCACAATTATTTTAATACTATATTATTATACACTGTGTGTTTTATGCGTTACCTATTGTAGGTATACGTATGTTATTTAACATTTTAAGTTATTTAAAAAATAAAAAAATGTATGAGTTCTAATAAAGTTGTTTCGTCATTTTGAGATTTAATCCTATTTGGAAAATGTATCTGTCATGAACTGACTTCCCTCTCTCACAATATAATAATAATAAATTATTGTTATTGTGTAGGTACTAATATAAATAACTATAATGACTATTTACGGTTATATGTAACCGAGTTTTTGACACATATTATACATACAAACGATTCATAGATCATTATTTATCATTGCTGACTGGGTTAAGGTCATGCACAGGTTAAAATATAAACGTAAGTCGATTATATTATATACATTTCTGTGTTCCAAATTTACATTCCAGTCATTGATCTATTCTAATGTATTGTAATAATTCGAATGACCATTTGACTGATGCTGGCTGGTATTCGTATATGTACTAATGATCGGGCTAACAATTGGCATAGTAATATATTAATTATTATTAAACAGGTACAAATTAATATAATAGTATTAGCTATATCTATTATTTTCTTATTATATAATTACATATTATTCTTAACTACTTTAATTATTTTAAATTCTGAGTGAAACGAGGAATGTATTGGTTTCATCATGATGTGTGCTTAGTTTTTTTTTGTCTGTGTACATGATTTTGACGACCAGATGGATTGCTTTGATAAATACAATCCTGGTACTTTTCTGATAGAAAATTTTGTCTAGTTTATACTTTGAAGAGGTATTTTTTTGAGTTTCTCAACAGTTTTTCGAATGATTAAGAAAAACAAAGAGAAAATTGCTAACAATTTCAACAGAGATCGAGAATCTGCTTGTTTATATTTTATGGATGAAAGATTTTCCATAAGATTTTCTGTGGAGCCAAAAGAAAAATGTCTATCGGAAAGTCGTAAACAACTTTTATAAGCGTTTGAAAATGTAATGTGGACAAAATTGAGTATTTGAACAAATTTTGATTAGGTACATGATATAATATAAACTGGTCCACCCGACCCCTTTCACTGAGAATCGTTTTTTCGAAAGCAATGATACATTGCGGTTTTAAGTTTCAAAGACCCATCCTTGTATCTCAACCGACGTAGAAGTTTTGTTCATTTTTATTTAAATCCTTCCGAACAAGAAAATATAGGTTTTCTTATAAAAATATTCCATATAAAGATTATATCAAAATCACATATCTTAAAATATATAAACGGTTTGATTCATTTATATTAATTTAAATTATTTATTTTTTTTTTTATTAAAAAACAAATATACAATTATACATTAATTTATACATTTGAATTACCTATCTTCTGTAAGCTAAGCTTGTGGCGAAGTTAGGGAGTTACAATTGATACATATGCTTAGAATAAAAATAAATTTAAAACACAATTTGCGTAGTTATACAATATGGAAAGAGAGAGAAGAAAAAAGAAACAAAGTTATAATAATAAATTATCATAAAGTTAAACCTAAGTTACATTTAACGATACATGCAGCCATTCAACAATTAATTTTATATTGACATTTTGTTTAATGAGTAGACGGTAATGGGTTAATTTAGTTACACAAAAATTAATCGGAATTCAGAAGGAATAAAAATGTTGAAACCATTGTACATTTTAAAACTACAAAAAAAAACCGTGCTTTTTTAGACACAAGCTTATGTAACCCTAACGAAAATTTGCCACCGGGAGCGCTACTGCGGAGTCGCTAGTATCGTGAAACGTACTGTAGTACAGGGAAGTTACGTTAAGAGTCGTAAATTATTTTTACGTATTTTATAGCTAAAAACCACTTATATCAGTAGGAAAATCGAACACCGTACTTAAAATGTTGTATTACTACAGTAATTTTTCGAACACTGAATTATCTATTACATAGAAATTTAAAAAAAAAATTGAATACTTCTACAGATACAATGAAGTATATACTATTGTAGTGAGGTTAGCTAAGTCAGGCTCTGTACATGTATTGAATGTATAGTCTCCATAGTTTGTCTTACTTTTTAGATTTCAAACAGATTTAGGTTCATTTCAGCATTTATTCACGGATTCATTGTAATTATCACATTTTGGTTTAGGCAATCAGTGGTGTATTGGTAAATATTTTTAAGGGTATACGCACCAACAGACTATGTATAATAATCCTAGAAAAAAAAGGTTCCCGCTCAGCTCTAACATATCGTGTATAACTTGTAAATAATTTTACCACGAAATGATCGACCGTTTCGTTTTCAAAATGACACGGCTGGTTTATATGAATACGAGTTGTTTATGTATTATAGTGAACCGATGATCTCATTATTATCGACCATTCTTCCCGTCTCGCGACAATCGCGGACGAAAATATCCCTACGCGGCGACTTCACAGCGTACGATACCTCGAGACCAGCACCGGTAATCGACGATTTGGGCGGCATCATTAATTAATATTCGGAGTACAAATGTAGCGATTGCCTGATCAGCCCTTTAGGTCAGACCATTGCCCGCTATCGTATTTGAATATTAAAAATTTTATAATTTGTCTGTCGAATATTACGAGATACGACCCGAACTGGCGATATGACTTTCATTCGCGGTGTACGTTCGTGATCGACATTGGTCTGTTGAGACACTCGTATTTACAGTACTACTTAATAATATTTGATTCTCATTAATAATTGTTTATTATTATTAAAATCATTTTCCTACATTTTTGTAATACGTTAAATTTCACCATTTTAATAAATTATTATATTTACATACATATAAAACGAAAAAGTGTCTGTGAAATTTGTAGCGAGATATCCTTCATCTCACCACATAGTACAGCAAAAAAGAGTTTATTTGGAATAGGTAATAAATTGAAAATGAGTCGAATTCTAAGAATTGAAAAACTAAAACAAGCACCAGCGGTCAAGACACATCGTACGGGTTAGGATACTTGTAGTTTCTTAAAAGTTTAATACTTACATTTTAGAAAATCTAAAATTTACTTTAATGTAACCATTGATTATAGAATAAGTTTATTTAATAGCCTATAGGGTTTGTCGAAATCAAAAAATTTCTTATGAATTTTTTATGGATCAATTAAAAAAAAACTGTTTAAACAATGTGAGCAAGCATTCGTTTTTGACAGAGTGACTAATTTTTTGGATGATCAACATTCTTAGCTCAACTCAAAATCACCTATTCTATTGAGTAGGATAGCTGCCGCATTAAAGCTTAATTCAAGTTTAAAATAATACGCTACTACTCTGCATCAAGGGTATCCAAATATTGTTATCTATGATGTATATTTTTTACTTCACTCTCTTTTTTTTATTTTAAATTCAGATGGCTCATTTTTTTTATGTATGACCCTGTACTATACACAGTCCCCAGATCATGTGAGAGACTATACATAAGCCCCGGGTAAACCTGGCATCTTAGGATGTAGTCTAGATAACCTTGTTGGAAATTCGACCCTATACATATGTATGTTATATTATTTTATTTATTAAAGTACTTTTAAGAAATGTAATTTGAAACAAAATGATATCTGTATGAATGTATGTAATTTGAAAATCGTAAGTAAATTTAATTAACTCGAACATAAATTATTTTTTAATAGGCTCTAATAAGAGATTGGGAGAAAAGTCTCGAAAATATATTGTAAGATATAATATTAATAAATGCAAGGACAAAAATATAATAACACAATTAAATACAATAATTAGTCATGAATCACCTTGTACAATTATAAGTAATACTATGAATTTAAGTTAGAACCACGTACATTTGAACTAGGTTATTCACAAAATGAGTGCATAGTTTCAAATATTTGTTTAAAATATTGTTAAGTATTAAAATATGCACAATAATTAGCACTAGAAAATGGTTCAAGTGTCGGTATGCTAAATTATGCTAAACTTTAATTTGAATCGATTGTGTCATGCGGATGTAATAATGGTTTTTCGTAATGGGCTCATTGTGCCGATGAAAGTTGTATGAAAAATTGCATTTCTTGTGTGCTTTCGATAACAACTAAGTCTATCATGGGATTACAACATTTTGTCCAAAGTGAAAAAAAAAGAGTATATCCAAGGACAACTTAAATAGACCTACGTCATGTCATCACGAACCTGCGTGGTTTACCACTGCGGAATTCATAGTTCGCGTTTCCAATTAACGACAAGTCTGAAAATGTAAAATCTTGAAAAACAATAAAATAAATATATAATATGCACTTATATACTCACCAACAATCGTGGGTCCTAAGTCATTTTTTTTTTTTTTGTAAAATAATTGAATCGTGAGAGGTGTGAGTACCTACGACAATAATTATAATTCCTTAGCCTTGGGTCAAGGCGGGTTACAGTTACATTGCATTACACTAGATTTATTTGATCGCCAACTATAATGGCGATCATGTTTTGTGACCTGTATCGTGTTAATTTGTGCAACATGCATAAAAATGCTGAAGGTATATTTACTCGTATCATGGTAGTTGTTGTAACGTATTGTAATGCAAACCTCTTCTGTAAGCCTTCGGGCGTCATATTTTGCGTCAATGTAAATATTTTTACGCAGCGTTACAACAATAATAATAATAAAAATACAATATCGATCTTAAATTATTCCATTTATACGCCGTCCAATCATTAAATAATTTCCCAACGTTTCGGGCTAGTTGTGTACGATTATTATAACGCCGTCGATTTTAATCTCGTGAAAAATACATTAATGTTTTTGTGAAAAAACAATTTAAATTGACGTTAATCATGATATTTAAGCGCATTCTAACCACAGCCTAGGTAGAAATTATTTTTACATAACCCGAATAAAATGGGTATCTATAATACGTGTGACACATAATGGGTTTGGATATGAAATACGAACTAATGGTTTATATGAAAAAATAAGTCATAATATTCATGTCCCATATCCTACCAATATAATTTACGAATATGTTATATACGAATGCTTATAATCATTGAGAAACGAGTAACGACGTTTAATAACAGTTATGTAGAAACTATACTCAAGTCTCAAAATACGTGTTATTTAAAAATACTATCTCTTTTGCGTGATAATTAGGGCGGAAAAGTTACAGGAACTCAACATTTAACAAAATGAAGGGGAAACAATTGCTGAAAACGCTATATTTGAGCATGCACTGTAATAATGAGTAAAAGTTTTCAAAAGAATATATTATTTGCTATTCAATACAAATTTTGATAGCATCATAGTTCATGAAAGTAAATTGTTTAAATACTATTTTTTTAAATACTACCTACTGTAAGTGTTTACGTAGAGTTATACTTAACATATTTACAAATGGTATTTACTAATTTTAGCCTACAAGTTCAGAATTACGAAATAATTTTAGTGACGTCAGTGTTTACAGTATACATTAGTAATACAGCTTTAATGCGCAATACTGGAAAGTCCAGAAAAATAAATATAACGATGAAAATATATCTAACGCCAGGCAGAAGGCACCCAGTTCTTAGTATTTTTTTTATTTTCAATGTTTGCTTATTGCATTTTAATTTAGACATATTAATGTTACCTATATTTTTTAAACAGGAAAAAATTTGACAGTACTAACAAGGAAGTCAAAAAATATTATTAATTAATATAATGATTATATTATAATATTGCGGTGCCTAAATCTTCGTTATTTATGAGATGATTAATTATATGCTTATATAATTATATACACTATATAGTACCTATGTTTTTACATGTTTAATTTTACGAATAATTTTAGTGACGTCAATGTTGACAGTTATAATGGCGGGGAAGTCTTAAAAGTAAAAACAAAATTAAAAGATTTTGTACGAAGGGCAATTTTTTAAAAAACAAATAATAAATCATATATTATTAAAGGGATCGAGAATCTTGGATAATTATAAACTAGAACGTATCGCAGTAAAATGTATCATAATGCTATACAAGAATAATACAACAAATATTATAATACACGGTCTAGAGTCTAGACGTCTATAGTATTACATATGATTACGATATACATAGGTACATGGTGTAGATGTGGGTACCAATATATACATATTATATTGTGTAGGATCTTATTATTCTCAATATTTTATTATGTTATATAACAGTATATTATAATTATGTGATATAATATACTCGTATTGTCATATTGAGCGATGTATCGGCTGGGGCGTATCGCATTACATTTTTATAATTTGTGTAACAGTAAAATAGATTATATTAGTTTATTAAGCAGTCGGTATTTGAGTGCTTTACTAGGATTTTAAGTTTTAAAAGCATACGAATGGTGCAACAAATAATTACCAATTAAGTTGTAGTTATGCAAACAAGATAGTCAAAAATTACATAGTTCCACACTATGTTATGTAGTTATAACGTTATAGAACTTAGTATATCGCCGTATAATTATAAAAATTATTAAATGCAAGTAATATAGTTTAAATAAACTTGAAAAAATACTGCTTCAAGTTTATTTCCAGAAAATATTCATAAGAAGTTGGCCAATAGAAATTAATCGAGTATTATAATTTTCACCTTAAACACGTCATAGGCAATAGATAGTTACTTTTTTTAAATTTATTCTTTTGGCTTTTCGTCAATAATCGTACTACCGTAGAGAAATTTATAATATATCTATTGGTATTCCATATTATAACCTGTATAGCAATATTAATTATGTGAAAAGGTATGTATCATCATTGATTATAAATAGTAAATACCATAGTATGTATTTAACACTAAGAAATTTCATCGAACATGTTTTATAATAATAATAATAATATTAAACAAAACGTGTGTTTCGGAATGATTTATGATATAAAGCATAAACACGTCGTTAAAGACATTTTTAATTACGCGTTCAATCAATAGTGAAATACAATTAAAATAAAATTGAATTATTGCTCATTGTTCTCGGCGTTTTCGCGTATTATTATTGTTAGACGAAATTCTAATACTTTCATATAATAAATATAATAACGCTTTTTTCCGATATTTGTATTGTCTTAGCGTACAAGGTATTAAGCTGTAACACTAAAGAAAAAAAAAACCGGACAGACCACTGCAGTAATACCTACTGCTGATTGAACATTCCACTGATATTTAGACAGGTTACACGCCGACGTCACAGTGGAAAGGGCGAACAAGAGTAAAGTTATACAGCGATACAATATGCCTAGTTAAATGTACACGAGTAAAATAATATAGTTCATGAATAACTGCACGAGTCATCTATCATATTATTAATGGTCTGTGAGTTGTGACTTAAAAGACATTCAATGATTAACGTTGAAATTTCAGTTTTATTATCTAACCTGAACTATATATGTTATGACACAAATTTATTTCAATATTTATCTCAAGCTTATCCAAATTAGCCAATCCAAATTATCATTTCAAAATCGTTTGTAATGAATACTGATATCCTACAGTCACATCGATTATACTTGAAACGTTACCTCGGGTACACTAAAATAATAATATTATCAATTATTTATAAAAAATAACGGAGGAGTATGTGAATGATTGTTAATAATTTACGACGGTAATTAATCAAAAATCTTTACAAACAAATAGGTACCTAATAGTATGTAAGTAGGTGCTTTGAAAATCAAATATATTAAGTAAACACTTTTAACACAAAAAAATTTAAAAAAACGAATTGAATAAAAATCGTTGATAATTCTTAATAAACTTCTGATTTCGGATGATATATTTTATTGTTTTATGAATTTTGATATAAGACAAATAGTTTATAACGTTTTACAACTTTCTAAGTGAAATTTTGCAATAAATATATGGATTACTCAATATAGAGTGTAAAATATTATGTGATTTAACTCTACATAGATCACTATCATAAATAAATTACCTACACATTACATTTTTTATAAGGTCTTTTATCCTACATTATATCGGCACATAATCAAAATATATTGAATTTATTAATATCATGTTGTTGATTATTATATTATACTTTTAAAACCGGTTAAAAGATCTCGGAAAATTAAAATACACACAAATAATAAATTTGGATTATAATTCAAGTTGAATTTGATTAAAACAAGTAGAATGATTTAATTGAATCATATTGTTAAAAGTGTTCGACTGACTTAAAAGAATAAAAATTGAATGTTTACGTAACTTGATAATACTATATAATGAGAGTTATTTTACATGGGCGATATACGTTTTAAATTGAATTAATAATTAAGTTCGCGAATACTTTTATAAAAAGAAAGTATAGAATATATTATGCACACATTTTAACATTTACTTTTAAATATAAAATTTCTAGTATAAAATTAGTAGATAGGTATTTCAACATTTTGTGACATACGTAAAACCATGTGCAAACAATAATATTTAAATACCAAATTTATAGTGATAGCGATCTTATGGTTCTTTAGATATGATACACTCATAGTAAAAATGTTTATTTTATTCTCTGTATAAATTATACTTTGAACTATGTTCGATGGTTCTGATAGCCGCAGGCAACTATTTTCTTGTATTTATATTGGATTGAAATTTATTAGATAGATAACGGTAATTCGTAACTTAAATGTGGTAAAAATAATAATTTAAAAATACAATTTATTACGTGAAAAAAATATGTTAATAACATTAATATTAACATAATTTCTTTTTTCCAGGAACACGTATTTATGTAATTATATTGAAAAATAGCTGTGTTTATTTATGTCGCCATCAAACTTACCTATGCGTACCTTTAATAGTTAAAACGTATCGTCGTATAGATCATGCTATCATATATGTAGAAGTTGGATTTAAATTATATATTAATATTATTAACGTTTAATGGAACTTATATTGAAATTGACAATTATTGTAAATATTTAACTTTTTATACATATACATAGTGTTCCGTCGAGGATTTACCTACTGCATTATCTCCGGAGAATAATAATAATCCTCTCTAATGAGGATCTTCAAATACTGTTTTTTTTTATGTAAGACTCATAGGGAAAAGGAATACAAATATTTCAAATTTTAAATGAATTTAATGTTTTGATAAAAAAGTTCAAAAAATAATTATATATTTAATTGTTTTTGAAAAAATTGAAGATAGTCATTTTATAAAGTTTATTTTTCCAAATATTTTGTCGTTTCAATATTTCATTTTCATTAATTTCATCATTTTTTATACAATTTTTAGTTTCCAAAAAAATTGTGTATTTAATACAATAAAGTAATAAAATATTATTTTACACATTTTTACAAAAAACATTGAATCAACTTAAAATTTCAAATATTTGTAGTCCTTGTCCTTGTGGAATTTTTGTAAAAAAAAGTATTTGAAAATCTGCATTATCTAAGGAGATATTGCAATGGGTAAATCCTCGGCTGGACACCTGTATAGGTAAAATTATTATTAGCACCCGAAAATAGTACTGAAATCTTTTTTATGCATATTACGTATGATGAATAAATAGTGTATCAATGTGAAATACATTTTATTATGAATTTAAAATATAAATATTGAAATTTAAGTATAATTAATAATTAATATTAAATATAATAAAAAATAATTGATAGGTAGAAACATAATGTCGTAAAACACAGTAAATGGCGTATCGAAGGACTCCGGTTAGTAGATATAAAAATTAACACAAAGCTTTGACTTTGATATTTTTAAGTTTTAATTTTAAAACTATTGGTTATTGGTTATGACTTATGAGCTTATGACATATGAGTTCAAAATATTATAAACCGGTTATTAATTACTATGGCTTGTTATAGACTATATACTATACTTATAGTTAGTATTTTACCATGAAATCGCTTGGTCTGTACAATAACCTGTATTTTTTATTCGAAAATTATGGATATTAAAAATGATACATATACATATAAATTAAAATTGTTTCAATACCTTATAGATATAGATTGAAATCGGTAGTGTTTTAATTTATACTGACAAGTAATTATATTATTTACATAATACTTGTTAATGAATGTGAAAAGTAAAGTAAAATTTTAAGTATTACTTCGATCAAGTATTTAATGTCGGGACGTCGCTCGGGTACCCATCATGAAATACGGTAAAATAAAGAAAAACATTTTTGCAATTTATATGCATGTATGTATACTGTATAGCGTACTATATAGGTATATGATTACTATTTACTATTGTACATTCGTCGTAATTTCTTTGAACGAATCTACAAAAGCTTCCAAGCTCAAATGAAGTATAAGTTAAAACGATTAGATTATATTCACTAGCATACGTGTTGTAATAGCGTGAAACAAAATAAACATATTTATCAACGTAATAATTATCATACAACTGGGTACCTATATAGTATATATAATATAATAAACTTGTAACAATCAGTTATTTCAATGTGTGGCTAAACTATTGTGGTGGAAAATGATATACGCGATGTGTCATGAGATTGAAAATCGAAGTGTAAATAGGTTTCGTTTAAATCTGATGTATTCATGCATCACATACAGTATTCATAGCTCTTATTGTGTTTTACTTTCATTGTGTGATGGTCTAAATTGTATGCGCTTAGAACATAAAATTTCCTCAATAAAAAATTAGTATCTATAATTACCTTAAAAATAATTTATTAACAATTAATCAAATAAAATGTATTTACATATAAAATATTCCACATAATTAGATTGTTGATTTTATAATAGACTATTATAAAATCAATGATTATAGTAACAAATTAGTTAAACGAATAAAGAACATTTAAAGTATTAAAATACTATTTATTTAAATCAATTTGTATACTCAATTCTAATCGAATAGTAAAATCAATGAAATATTAAAGACAAATTTAAATAGCTATACGTGTAGAATTATATTTGTATCATATGCAAAAAAAAGAAGCTATTTAAAAACAACAAAATAGTTCCAAAAATAATGAAAATGATCTAAAAATGCGACAATATTATTAAATTTTCAACATCATTACTGTCTAAATAAGATTTTATCAGTACATAACTACGTTGAACCATTTATTATATAGGTAATAATAATTATTATACTTTACATCAGCACCTACGTTTATTTCGTAAACAATTTGGAAAAAAACAAAAAAGTCTGAGACTTTGTTGTTGTTACTTAGTTGAAATATTAATTATTTTAATACATTATTCATGAATCATTCAAAACATAGCTATGTAATATAGACATTTGTTTCATAATATTAGGAGTTTAATGTAAATTCTGCATATATATATTTCTTTTTTTTCTAATTTGAATATTTTGATATATTTGTATTTTAAGTATTTTTTTCACTCATAGGTATTTAATATTATACAATATTTTATACGAGTTTTCTAGAAATTAGAAAAAAATCGATTAATATAATTATAAAATTAATCATAAGAAATATAAAAAAATAAATTATTAAATCATAAACTTAATAAGCATATTTTTAGAGCATATGTGACACATTTTTAGGGATAAATGCATGCACTTTTTAAGGATTTTTTGAGCCTGAAGTCCTTAGCCCTACAACTATTATATACTTGTGTAATGACTTGGAATTTTTGGAAATTTTTTAGTACATTGCGATTGCAATGCTACCCGATTTTCCGGTGTCGGGGCACCGGCCACCGACATTTTTTGATAGACGGCGCACCGCGGAGATAGATGTTCCGTTCCCAAATTATTATGAAAATGAAACGTGTACAAGGTCGCTCCATAGGTTATTCGACCCCATAATTTCGCAGTAGATAATATTATTAAATCGGTGCACGTCACCCCGTTTATAACTCTACAAGTCGTCGCTGCAGCAACGCTTCAGACGTATGTTTTTTACGTTCGGCTTGTATTATGCAACAACATCGCGTGAACACGGTAGCTCCACCCGACCCGGGTGTATATGTATGCACCGCGCTGTTCATAATAATAAGTACCTACGTTATATAGGTATATATATATATTGGTATATAGGCTATATACCAATATATGGTAACACGCGCATGTAGGGCCGAAGTGCGCGTGAAAATAAAAACGATCGTGTTATGTGTCCCGCGAAACATGCTCTTAAGAGAGACATAGAGACAGAGAGAGAACGGGAAAAAATGAAACACATTGTAATTAAACTCGTTACTTGTTATACGTTTTAGATAATATTAAGGTCAGACAATGTAATACACAAGCACACTCACGCTGCACACACGCGCAGTGGCTCTGGGTAGTTTATGCGAATCGCCTTGGCAATAACTAATAAGTTATTAGTAACAACTTATGAGTAATGTGTAACGCAAAATTTAAATATTACCGAAACTAGTTCAATATTGCTCAACGGCCAGCGGCGGCTAACAAATATCAAACAATTTGTCATATAGTGTTTTTAATAACTATTCTGTCATATTATGTTTTGGTAATCACACGAATCGTAATGCCGCGCGGTGGTCTATGCGCGTACATTTTATTTTCATTGCGAAACCACAGGTAGACGATAAGAATAGTGCTAGTGAAATTCGCGAAACGCCTACGAGTATAGATGACAAACTCCACAAACATCCTGTTTGAGGATAAGGTTTATTTCACGTTTTTTTTTTGTTCTTACGACCCAGGCCTAAGGCGCATTTGAACACGCGTGTAGCTGAAAAAACCGTACCACATGAATTCGAAACTTGAGGTAACCACACTTGATAAGCAGTGGTCATTGATATTCTAAATGTTTATAATTGTTATACGCAAATGGGATATTATCTGTATGGTTGCACAAAAGAGAACGCACGGACTCCTAGGTCAGGTGAAACTCCACGGTCGGGTGCGGTATGAGGATGGGTCTTTTAAACTTGAAACCAATGTACCATTGCTCTCGAAAAAACGATTCTGAATGAAACCGGTTGGTTGGATCATTTCTAAAGATGATCGATAAAATAATAGGTCCAAATTTGAACTTTGAATGTTCTAACTTTTATAAAAAAAAAATGCTTTTAAATAATGTTATAAGATTAAAATTAATCATGCTTTTATATGTGTATGATTCAAGACGCTACGATTAATATTTAAAGAATAACAACCAAATAAGAAAAATCTTATGAAAAATAAACAAGTGGGTAGTGCGTGACGAAAATACTAGATGGTGCAATTTCTTGACTCTTGATCTCGGTTGAAGTTTTTTGAAATTTTTTCTCTGTTTTTCTCAACTATTCGAAAAACTGTTGAGAAGTTCAAAAAATTTCCGCCATGTAGCAACTAGAGCAGCCATACTCAACTTGCGGCCCGCCAATGGTTTATATGTGGCCCAAACAGAACTCATTGAATTAATAAAACAATATAAAAATGTATTTTTAGTTTTTTTTTCCGTTCCGTTCATTTAGACTTGCGGCCCGCGTAATATTTCAAAGTATTTTATGTGGCCCAAATGAAAAAAGGTTGAGTATGGCTGAACTAGAGTCTAGAGTCTAGACTATAAGTTTGTATACAATGGAGCACTCTTTCTGGTCGAAATCGTATACACAGACTCACACACAAAAAAAAAATCATCATGATACAACCAATACATTCCTCGTTTAACTCAGAATCTAAATACATAAATGCAAATAGAAATAGTAATTTAGCCATAAATTTTACACAATTAGTAAATTATGTACTGCCAAATTAATATCTTTTACGATATAAATTTACCAGTATTATACAGGGTATCCTACCGGCCACTACGGGATTTACTATTTTATTATTTATAAATATTACAATCAGCTTACATGAAAAGCAATTAGTTACGATGATGACTGAATAACAATGATATATTATGTGAAAGAACACGAAGAAGAGACAGACCAGTAACAGGACTTCACATCATGTGTTTATGAGTTATAACTTTATAAGTACAAAATATTCCTAGTTCGTACCGTCGTAAAAAATTGACTTTAAAAAACCGGTCTCAAAGAAACATCCATAATGGACGTGAACTGCGCGTAGTAATCATACTGAGATGCTTTTCAGCATGTCTTCAATATATTATTGCTTATATCAGGATTAGTGAGTATACCTACTGAAATTAAATTTTGTTTTCTATATATATCCTCATCTTAGTTTACAACGTAAATGTACATTTCTTGTACATTGCTCGGTCTGTCCTGGTTCTATGGTACAATAGTCTAGGATCCCATCACTTACACTGACAAGTGTCAGCTCGAGCGTATATACCGAGAATTTTTCAACAAATATATTATTAGTTCCTGTATTGATTCTTCAATATTACTGGGTAATATTAACTTCATTGTACCTCCTTGGAACCTTCGCCATTTCCATTCGTTTTCTATTCCAATTTGTTCAACACGTTACCTTAAAAACAATCCTTTATTCAGGATGATGAAGCTAGCCAATGAGGAATCATTTTTTTTTCATTTGATTTATTTATATTTATTATTGTCACCATTATAATTATTTTTTACAAATTTAAAATTTGTTTAATATTTGTGTATGTTTAGCGTTAGAATTTTTTGAATTGGGTATATACCGCAAACATATATAAATAAATATATCAAATAAACTATATTCGTGTTTTGATACTTGTAATTTAAATTCAAGGTTGAACGTGCAACAATCTGGGCCACCAATAGGGGGGCTGTTGGACCTAGAGTACAAGGGCCTGGCTATTTTCGGGGCCCGTGAGCCCATTTAAATTTATTTGTATTGTTTGAAATTTTAATAAAAAATATAAATTTGTTTTTCTTTTATATAATATTGTAATAAAAAAATAAAGACATAATTATTATCATAATGCTTATGAATCTTGATTTTTAATAATTTTTGGTAAATTGTATTATTAGACGTCCCAGAATTTGATGTGGGGGCCCTGGTAACAATCATATTATTTCTACGTAATGCGTTTGAACGTTATTATTTTATTGATTTTAATAACATTAAATTTGATTAAAAAAAAATTGTTTAAATTGTTCGTACATGTTCTCGTATTACTGTGGCGTAATGTATTTTAGAAATGCGAACCATGATATATTTTTCTTGTGGTATTCAGTTCGAATGGCACAACTGCTAGTTGAAAACAATCATGGTAAAAATAGCAGTTAATACAGTGGAATAACAGTTACTATGCTCGTATATATGCGCTTCCATGTTACATTAGGCCGACCGCCACATTTTTAATACCAAGGAATGATATCGTAAGAGATACACGGGGTTAAGGTAAATACGAGATAAACGATAATGCCGTGTACGTATTACATATTATTATATTTTAATATTTTATTAGTAAAACGACTTGCAACTTATTTTAAGGTCTAAATGTTTAACACATCATACCGCCGCTGTGTTGCAAACAAGAACCATTTTACATCGAAACGCACATTTTCACTTCAACTTCTCATCCACCTATCACGTAACTTTTTCTCTCTCTCTCTCTCTCTCTCACTCTCTGCGTATAAATGTGTAACGACATGCCGGTTCGCCTCATAAGTATGCGATAAATACCACGATGAATTATAATTCCACGTTTAAAACTAATTCAATTTATACGCACGTGCGGAAATGTTACCTTATATTCACGCCACCACGTTGCACTGCGGTACATATGGGCACTGGAAGTACTGCAACCATACACGAGTGCATGTACATAACGCGTAACATTTTATATTGTTGTTTTATACTATGTAGATGATGGACAAAAAAAAATGTTTCTTTCATGTAATTCTGCATGTCATGCTGACGAACATGTGATAATAACGAATAATGGTTGAACTTGTTATAAATCATTTTTTTTATCTCATATAATGTCATATTCCGAGCGAAACGAGATATTCACACAATATTCATATAATATATGCACATGCATTGTCGCAGATTTGAAAAAAAATTGCGTCGGGCCGCGGAAATAATAATTGACACACAAAATGTTATTTACGATTTTGAGAATTGTTTATTAAACACTAATATAATTTATTTTTTTCATTTGTAATTATTGTTTCGTATCTATCCGCTGCAAAATTAATGTTATTATATCGGCCAATATATATAAGTGTATATAAGGGAGTGGTCCGATCACATATTATTACTGCACGTTGAAAATATATATTTACTCTTATTTACGAATATTTTTAAAATTAAAATTGAGAACTATGTAATTAGGGATTATTTATTTGTGTATACTACATATTTGAAATATTTGATAAAAAAACTCAAGGTTATTTGTTTATTTTTTCCATGATTTGATCTATTTTGAAATTTGAGGGGTTATACTAAATAGTATAATATTTATTGAAAGTATCGTTGTATTTGAACAGCAAAAATAAGATTAAAACAAGTTAATTTCACTACCGTTAAAGTTTCCAGTCCGTTAATGGAAATTATTACTAGATTGACCGGAAACGTATGTTATATAGACAACTGAAAGTCGTTTTAGTCAATTTTAAACATCGCGTACAATAGGAAGACAAGAAATATAATTATTGGGTTTAGGTATGAATACGATGCGTATAGTGGGAGGTTTACGAGAATATTAATGGGTACAACCGTCGAGATGAAATAGAATCCAGTAATGAAACATAGCGGATATGAACTCGTAAATATAATGCAGTCATCACGATATAATCCTGCGGGCGTATGTCATTTGCGTCAAAAGTGAATGAAAAAAAAAAATAAAAAATATTTAATCTATGCCACGTACAAAAAGGTACATATGAAATCTGCGCTACCACCGAAAACGAATAGTAATTTTCTACATTAAATTGAATTTAATTATTTTATACTATTAATTTACACGTGTACTACATTCAATGATAATTTGTAATCTCCAAACTTTATAGTTATAAATAATTACATCTGAATGTTTGATTGTAATTTTATAAATATCAAATTTTAAGTGCAGATAAAGTCTATTTTAATTACTTTTAGTCATTAACATTATAGTGTGTTCATTTTTTTTTTATAAATAAAAATCAATATATCCATTATATTATAAAATATGTGTTAACATATATCAATTCCTTATAGTATAATTCGGTCCAGTAGGCGAGATACGACGTCGGACGTGTAACAAAATACAAATGTTACATTTATTGATTTACTACCTGTGGGTGGCGCAAATTATCATCACCCATTTCTGCAGCCTTATCACACTAAGGTGGTCTCGAAAATCCGGTCTAGACGGTATATCAGGTTGAATATTACAACAATTATAACTTAAAACTAATAATCATTGTTGTCCGGTCCCGTTTCTAAAATGCAAATCGTGTGTGCTCAAGGGTACATCATGCATCGCACGAGATATGTTATATAAATATATAATTGGAAAACGGACCGACGAATTTTTTTAGGTATTGATAAAATGCTTTTTCTTCAATTTTATCGCAATTAACTCCACTATGCGTATATTTAATAAAACGATCGGACATTATGTACAATCAATAATAACGAAGCTGGTAAATGATTATTAGGTATTACGATACTACTCGCGCAGTTTACTGCGTGTTCGGACATGTACGCCGCCAACGCGCGTGTGTTGAAAATAATATCTCATATTATGATTTTTGTGCTACCTATATAAAAAAAAAAATAAAAAAAAATAAAAAAAAAATGAAAGTGTCGGTCTCTTACTCTCTTTATGCGCTGCTCGGGACGATCGCTGCTTACGATAAACTCTTCGAGAAAAAAACGAATGCGACTAGGATTTTTTTCGTTATCTAGATGCGTCCAAACACTCGCGGAAAGGATACGCGCGATATTACGGTACATTTTATTATGATATACTCAACGTCTGCAGTATTTGATGTCAAGTCACGTGTCCGCGGGTGGTGGTTATAGGGAAGTAGATGGACAGCGGTAGATAATATGCTGATTTCATTGAGTGACGAAGTCGAGTGTGACAATCTTACCCATCTGTTTTATAATGCGTACAGGTATAGAACACATCGTCATACACAGTTACATGCACACGAAACGTTTACGGCGGCCGAGGAGACTCGCGCCGAACACAGCCGCACAATCGCAATCACGAGCGTGTGTACACAATATATATAATACGATAATATTTCAATCGGATAATAAAACGAAAAATGCACGTTTATTTGCATTGTACTCGGTAGGTGTACATACTTTGCGGTGACGTTCGTTATTATGTGCGCATATAGATAGAACATATACGAATCGAAACATAATGCAACTTTGCGTCTCCTACGGTTAGGTATGCCACTATAAAATTACCGTCCACGGTGTAGGAATTGGATTATATTATGTTGACGGGGTCATTAAAAAAAAAAAAAAAACCCGACTTACGTAACGCCCGAATATGACTGCTTATCCCGTACGTAACATATTTTAAATGACCCTATATATTCGTATCACTTCCTCTCCACCCCACCAACGTTACGGTACTATGGAAACTTATTCTACTGGTCCATACACATACGCGCGGTATCACACACATGTGTGCATATAAAATATATACTAGTTCATATTATTTACCCCTGAAAATAATGCATATATTAAGAGCAATATATTTGATATTTCGAGGTCGGACATTGACGAGTCGACAAATTAAACCGAAATTAAAATTCCAAGTCATTACAACCATTCAATTTATGAGTTCAATACAAAAATGTAAATTTATTTAATCGCTTTTTTAATATCGGCCCAATGACTTATTTTCATATCATTTTATTTATTTAAAAACAAAACAATCACTTCTAAATGCACGCTCTCGTATGCTCAAAACACTCCTTTCAAATAATAAATTCACAAATTTTAAAACAAAAATAATAATTTACAAATATTTTCTAAAATGGATATGGATTTCTTCAACAATAGGGGCAGCCAAAAACTTCAGTACCAACTAAATTCAAACTTTTCAAACATTTCACTTTAAATGATCAGAAATATCCCTTTTTTGTTTCAAATTATACACTTCACAATGACCTCCATATAAAACAATTAACGAAGAAGTCGAAACATTTTACAATAGATTTTATTCTAAACTTCCGAACCACTACAATCCACTTATAAAAAATCTGTTCATCCCAACCCTTCCCATCGTAGATTAAAAAGAACACGGTGTCGTGACCTCTTATAATAATACTATAGCTACTTAATAACACTTTGAATATTTTAATCTAACACTCAACAGCTGAAGTGTCACTAATGGGGTGCTTCTTTAATCACGACTTTCACGACCTTTATATTCACTGCTCTCATATGCTTATTTTACTTTGCGTACAGATTGTATATAACATATTAAAATTAAAAATAATAAAATATTATTTTACGAACCACATCCACTTGTGAAATTGTAACGTAAATCATTATATGAGAACGAACGAAGTATTAACTATCAACATAATCAATTACTGTCGTATTGATTATTATTAATATATATTGTGACTAAAGTTTTATTTCTGTAAATTAGTAAATACATAAAAATAAATAAATTCAAATCTAAATTGAAAAAAAAATAGATCATTTTAAACTTTAGACCTAACCCAATTTTTAATTATTTTCATATACTCTGTTGAACTAATTACTAATAATTAATTACTTACTCTATCAACCTTGTATTACTTATTCTACCATATAATGAAATAAGTAGTACTATTATTATATTAATTATTTTTTATAAGTACATTTTAATAATCAATTATTGAGTACTTTACAAAAATGTTTGAATTTTCAAACGAAAAAATTTGATTGCAAATTTATTATTTTCAAAATAAATGTTCTCGAAAGTCGCAGACACTTCTCAATAACATTCCAGAGAATTCTTCAAGTGTACGATCAAGGACATATTATAGTAGTTATGATGAAGCTAATACGTACTAATAGTAGCTAGGCAATGACAAATTTTGGAATTACATGGTCGTAGGTAGATATTATTTTTGTTTAATTTCAGCTAAATATATAATGCAGAATATGCCATGCATTGTTTACTACAAATTGGTGATAATGATTAAAATGTTATAATTTTAAAATTCACTTATTGGATGTTAAATGCTACTTATGCAAAAAAGAATACCATTGAAAGGCAAATTCCTCATGTGATAAATTCATTTGTTTTTTTTTTAATATTTTTTTTTTTTACAATTCTAACAATTATATTTCTGTTACATAATATCAAATCATATATGATGGAAATATTCAAAGTTACACAAAATTCTCATAAATAGCTTAAATCAATAACTATATACAAAATCCTATTCAAATTGAAAATCACAAAGTAATTAATAAACACATCAATAACGTAATTGAAAATAAGAATAATATTATTAATCTGTTACCTATATTATAATTTTATTTTTCACTTGGTCCATTATCGGATACAAGCATTTATAAAACAACAATCACCTGGTTGGTATTATTTTAGTAATAATATAATATATTTTGTACACTTTATGTATACGATTATCGAATAACCGAAACTATGAATAATTTACCAATTCAATATTCATAAGCTAAAATACGACGTCGAAGTATGTTCTTATATATGCGCATATGTGGGTTGAAAATGTTCCGTTGCTATGAGCTGTACCAAAGACACTCGCTGTACACATTACATTTCGTTCTAAATGGTACATATTATTATTAGGTACGCGTAAGACGCACACGCACGCGCACGGTATCTGTAATATTATGATGTCAAGAGGAGAGGACAAGGTGTGTCGAGTGGAGTGTAGTAAACCGCATAGTTGTGCAGGACCTCCACGGGAAAAAAAAAATATACACCAAAAATCGAACCAAGAACCGCGAGCAGCTGACCCTGCAAGATGAGAGAAAAAAAAACACACCACCAAAACGGCGTTGTAATCACCTTGGTACTTTCACAAAACTGATATTATATGAGCAGAATCGCGAATCCCAAGAGGTTCATTCATTTCTGACTGGTGTAGTGGTTAGGTTACGACGCGCGCGCCGAACGTTGGTAAACAAGACGCGTGAGTTGTGTTCCGAATTTTTTTCTACTTCAACGACTGTCGACGCCTCATCGAGTTAAGGTAGGCAAATCATTGAACTACAGATTCAACAATAATATTAATATTAAAATTAAATATATTATATTATTTCGTTATTTTAAATAAAAGGAAAAAATTATACGGAAATGTACGTTAACTCTTCTATAAATCGGAAAATCATGATAAAATATTTGGTAAAACTTTCGATCTTTCCTAGAATATGTTTTACAATATTTACTAACATTACTCATTTATTTTTTCAAATTAATTTCATATTCACGTATACAACTGGAATTCCGTATTTTTTTTTTCCTTTTATTTTTATACAAATTGTTTGAAAATTACATTTTTATTTTTATCATTTACGATTAATGTCCTGAATAATCGACATATTTTTAAACAAAATGTTACCCGTAAGTGAAAAATGTCATTTGAGTATTTTTAACAGGCGTATTTGATCTATAATTGGTATTACGTTTCATAATATTTTTACATATAGTACAATATTTATTGGTACCTATAGGACTTCTGTGTTATTAATATTGTTTTCGGTTGATATTGCAGTACTTTCATAATGTAGCGAGAAAGATTAACCTGTATATAAAAAATACGTACCTAAGGAAATATCTTGTGTTGTTAACGATTTTTTTTTCAAAATGTATAGGTTTAATTGATATTCGGTGGATAGGATGGATGTGAAAAAATTCGGAAGTAATAATAATTAAAGCCTTGGGATAGATATTAATTGCCAACATGAAATTATTAATCCATAATATTTTATAACTGTTAAAATCATTTTTTTAAGTGAACAAATAATCAATTTACAAGTTAAAAGTTTTCGTTATAGTAAAATATGTTTCAAGCTGTTATCATAAACGTACATATAGGTAACAGAATATTATGGAATTTAGTCTATGAATTATTATTATATAAATTATAATAAAAGTAAAAATGTGTACTTAATCATAAATGTAATGAATTGTATGTTCAAGTTATAATATTTTTATGACGATAAAATGTAATTACAAAAAAAAAAAGAAATTGAAATTTAGATGTACCGTAACTTTGATTGAATGTCAATAGCATATCGTATTGTTACGCTCGTAATGTAGATATTACCTTTTCTTTCACAGCTTGTAGATTCTCGACGTAACTGGTTTGAAATGTTAGTAAGAAAAGAAAACTAGACTTTGTTCGTATTGTAGTCGAGTAGTACTTAAATTACATTTTTTTAACGAGATTAAGTTCTTTAATTTTATAGATTTTCAGTAATTTCAGTTTTAATTAGTGATTTTTAAAATGCTTGTAATGTTATAATGAGTAATAAAAGTAGCTGTGTTATATTCGTACTAAATGAGTATGATGCTATAACACATCCAGTACTATGAGACTATGAATAAAATTAAACTAATAGCACCACGTACACGCTAAAAACGTAAACTTTCTCACGATTTATTATAATTTTTTAACATTTATTAATCGTTTACTACCAGAGTACAATATACTATTTACATAAAAATCATTTAGACATTTAAAATGATGAAATTTTATGTTACAACTGTGAAAGTATTTTTAAACAACGGTCTTGATAAAATATATTTCCGGATTTAAATTTGAAACGGTTTTTCAACAGATTAATTAACTAAATTAAACACATAAAATAATATATAGCACATGCATACATGAATTATACTTAACGAGATGATTTAATTGCTCACAAAATGTGAATATTTTTTAAATAAAAACTAGCCTCATTTATGTTTAAGAGAAAACGCAATTTATGTCTATCGAGAGAGAAATAAATCCAATCACAAAAATATTTTAAGTATAAAATACCTATGTAAGCACGAAGTATTCGTAAAACACATAATAGATATCCTAACTCAATTTTAAAAATCAATATAAACGTGTGAAGAAAATAATCATATTTTATATACTATTAAAAAATGTAAATGTACGTTTTCTAAACTAAAAATAAAAACGCGAAGTATTAAGTTTATAGCAAGAAAGAGTTAAAGTGTTAACTATTAAAATATATGGATAACGCATTATGCCCAGCAGCCATATTTCACATTTTTTTGTAATGAGTATAATATAATATGTATACACGAATACATATACAGATGGATGAAGTCATTGGTTAAAAACTGAACTTTCACTATTTATTTCGATATTTTAATATTACGTAGATTCACTCGTCAACATATTTAATACTTTAATTAATATGTTCGCGTTACTGGAAAAAATAAAAAAGTCAAAAATATTTCTATTTACGTGAGTACATCAATGGTCAAAGATACGCCGACGCGAGCCGGGTTTACCAATATTTTCTAAAATTATATCTGTACACGTCTTCTTCACATTTTAAGATAGTAATGGTTTTTTTATATATCATATTATTATATGATAGTGACTATAGCGTATAGCGTTTATTTATTTACAACAATAGGTATGCTAACATGTGCGCATGTAAATTTTTCTCCTCCCGATACACCACTCGGGAACGTGTCGTGGGACATTCCGACGCGAAATTATCCTTGAATTAGTCTAGTTCATGTCGTGGGGTCGAGTTATTGCCAATGTCATCCAATCAGGTCAGAAGCTCCGGAGAGATGACCTTTTTTTGATAATCCTTACGACCCGCGCGGTGTGCAACACGAGTGAACTCAGTGGATTTGGCCGCACCGCAACCAACCACTCGCGGCACACCCCGTTTAACTATAGTTTCGAGGGCGGCGTAGTAGCTGAAAGTCCGAAAAAACATTTTATGCGATTACATTATTTATTTATTTATTTTTTTATACGTCCGAGGACGTTACTATATAGTGGGCTATTATAATTTAGTTTTGCCGACAGCGATTCGCTCCGGTTATTGTTGACGAAATCACAGCTAATCGAATATTGTTATATGTTTGTTTATCTAAGCATCTGTGTGGCCATTAGCCTCGGGCGCGCGCCGTGGCCTGTGAAATTGCAAAATTAACCTTTCGCTCGGACGTATAGTTATAAAAATCCCACACGAAATATGATATAGTCACAAAATGCCGAAATATCGTTGATCACTTGATATTTAAATATATACTTTATATTTACCTAGACTTCTATTGTTTTAGTAATCGGTTTTTTTTTTTTTTTTTATCGCGTTTTAAGTATCAACTACAAATTATTATAATTATACAATTTATTATACTCGTATGTTAGTCAAAAGTGGTCGTGGGTGCTAAATGTACCTAAATATATGAAAATAAGATTAGGTGTGTACTGTGTGTATACGTACTTTTACGAAAATTTAGTACGTACTATTTTTTTTAATAAATAATAAGACAAAGAGAATTTAATCAGTTTCCAAGCATGCTCGAAACCGTAATTGGACTTTTATTAAATTGCATAAATATTAACAGGAATATATTTATGTTTTAATGTCAAATGAAATTTTTATTATTTTCGTGATTACGCTCTTTTCGTTCCCATGATAATGATCATCAAGACAAGGGGCCAATTGATCTTTAATAAAACCTTGCCAAACGTGCGGTTAAGTAACACATTGATTAATTTTTTAATTAGAAATTTCACAATATTTTCAAACGTATTATTAAATTAATTTAAAATTTTTAAATTATTCCGTTAGTTTTTGATAGATAGATAATCATCGATTTTCAAAGATTATTTACTGCTCCTCGCACATGATTCCAGGACGACATTGACAAATGTTTTAGAATCATTTCATAGTCATGCATCTAAATTGACAGTTGGCGTTGGGAAAGACACTGAACCGAATAATTACAGGTCATCGTCATCTATTGTTCTAGTTAAGGGCTTAGGACATACAATAATACAGTGGTGGTTACATCATAATAGCACATATAGTGTTTCGTTAGTATCTCCAAAAGTGATATGATTAATATATATATATTTATGATTGATCATAGATTACCAACACAGCATATAGGAGTTTTTTAATTTATATTAGAAAGGGTATACAGTTTTATAATAAAGTAACAAATATTTGTTTTCTCCAAATAACAACTATATAAAGGTTATTTTATGAGTTTGATAAAAAAGGGAAGGCATAGAGAAGAATATGGAACAGGACTTAAAACATAGTCACTAATATAGTGTTTCCCTACTAAATGTATAGCGTATACATAATATTATTACAACTTGATGCATTTTCCTTTTTTACAAAAAGAGTTTCACTTGATACCTATTAGATTATTTATACTATTACTAGACGTGTATTGTATAGGTTCTTACACGGTTTAAACTCATAGTCAGAAACAGATTTTTATTGTTTAAGAAAATGTAGAAAAATGATGATAGAACTCGTTCAAAGAATCATACGTATAGTTTTTTTTTTTTTAATTCTTCACGAAAGAGAAATCTCGAATTATTGTTAAATCCGTTATAAGTGTTATATTTGATGTTAGAACACTGCACAACATCATTGTTAAACCGATGATTGGGATGCCTGTTACACAGCTTTCATGATCAAACACCGATTTCCGTTAGACACACAATTATTTGTATTCTTTTGGTAATTGCTGCGTCACAATTATTATTGACGTAATTTTACTGTAATTTAATAAGCAATACGTGTGATAATAGCGTACAAAAAAGCTACGGGCATTTGTACAGTTTCTAGAATGTGTACAATGGTAATAATAATAATAATAATAATAATAACAATAATTAACAGTACCTACGTCTCTGTGCTGACCTATTTAACACTAAAATAATAATATTATCGTATATTTGTTACTCAAATCGTTTACATTTACCGTAGTACCTATATATACAGTATAGTGTACCAAGAAAATGGAAATCCCAAGAGATCGCAAGTATGTGATACTTTTCAACCGGATTATTAACCACGTTGACCTGACAGATTAGAATCTACCGGTCTACAACGTATTACACATGACGGCATTATACTACGTTACGTATTATCTAATGGAATTGACCAGAGGGCTGTCGTCGTCGCCGAACCGGGCGGCCGGGAGCACGTAACCAATTATTTATTGCGTGTAGGTACATAAACGATTTGATGGAAAAATGCGCAGAGTATATCAATACGTTGATAGCGAACAAATATTATTAATTTTATTATTAATTTTTTTCTCAACGAATGACTCAAAAAATGTACGACGGTCATTCGTAAAAAGCGTGGACACGGAGTGGGATCGAACGATGTTGTTTGCGTCGTCGTCGAGTTACTATTGTACACGTATGATGAAGGAGCACAAAGCCGTCGTCGAGTGAAAGGCCTATACATGTATAATATATATATATATAATATGTATAAACGACTAGACCAGCGGTGTACACTTGCCGAGAAAAGACCAAAATGTCACGAATTTTTCTTTTTTATATTATTAATTATTACTACACATTCTTAACGCACACTTGATACGCCGAGCCATACTTGATAACACACGGCGGCGCACGTCATGTTAGCATACATAACAAACAGTCGTATTCGTCGTCATGTATAATATCGTTACACAGTGAAGTCCGAACGAACTCCTCGAAAAACACTGGAGCACGGCATCATGCCCGTCACGTTTCGCTATTATTGTAATTGTTTTAGATCTGTTGCGAGCCCATAGTATCATCGTTTACCACACGAAGAATATGCAGAAAGTGCTGTAAGTAGGTGTCTCATCCGTTTAAATAGTGATTATTATTATCCGTGTGCAGATGGTGTTTCTCCCTTTCCCTCTATCATCCGTACGTCGTTTTTCATTTAAATTAAATAAAGTTGTAGTTCTGAAAATTTGCGTACACACACGCACTGCACGCACGCATTAGTGACAACAATATGGAGGGTTACACGGTTATTATCAAGCATTAAATTAATAGCGGACAAGAAAGGGCGGAAAAATCGCTTTCCACGCTCTTAGCGCACGCGTTCAACGTTCAATCACACGGTATGTATGCGTACAGGTGTCTGTATACAGATACAAGAACATGACACCATCGCACTGACCGCGGCCGTACCTATTATATTTGCATTGGACACGATTATCTATTAAAAACGAATTTTTCCAATAACGCCATTATAAAATACTTAAATGTTTTTTTCACAACGATTATGAGATAGTCCAAGGTTATAGGTTTATTGTTGGGCGAAAATAAAAAGAGGTTATTTTATCATTATCCCCTCTGATAGTGTGATGTTTGTCTTTCAGTCAAGTTTATGCGTACCTATATAGTGTGTTACAGGCAAATCATTTGTAATCCGTTTATCAATATACGCACAAGCGCGTAGAGCCTATGTTCGGATCTCTGATTGATGTATACCTACATGTTCGTATGTGACTGATCCGAGGGCAAAACATGACGTTTCGCGAGACGGACATTACACCTCCGGTGAAAAAAACCCACGAAACAGCGAGTAACAAACGCCTAGTACGCTGTTGATATTGCACAGGTCGCATTGACATGTTTATATTGTTACACAAATGTTCGCGTGGAGTGCTAAATGAGAGCACGTGGCGGCGATTATATTAATGTGAGATTTATCGAGATGGTGTTTGCACAATCGAACGCGTTACGCACGTCTACAGGCGTGTACGACCGCATGCGCAGTGATCAAAAACATAACGACTGCACAATATAATTACGCGTGTAATTTTTCGAGAAGAAAAAATTCCCATCTACGTGTATATAAACGACTGCGGAACTTCCGAATTACGTGTACACCCCGCCGGACAAAAAAAAACCGCACGCACGCGAGTGCAACACATACGGCTGTTACGCAATGAGAGTAGATTTTTGAAAACAAATATCTACATATAAATACCTACAGCTGCACATTGCCCGGGAGAGGAAACAACAGCAGCAACAAGTCGGCGGATCAATCGGACGTGTTTGCCGCGTGCGTATTGCACCCATGACACGGTGTGCGCTATAGGTACATAATAAGCCTATTGCCGAAGCGCAGGCGGTGGTGGAGGAGGCGAAAAAGAAAAAGTAAAACGCAATAATATAATGTTGTGTTACCGTAATGACGCCGCCCGTGCACGCGGTACACTCGCGCTTGCCTACACGTGCATGTAGCCGGTACAGGCCGCAGGTATAGATGACGAGCACCGCAGTCGGTTAATCAGTCGGACGGTACATTTTTTTTTCTTCTCTTTTTTCGATTTTCGACGGTCCGGCCCGTGTGACCGAATCCGGTGCGCGCGTTTCGTCAATACGGCGTATGCAACGTGTAACGCGTATTACGTCGACGGGTACCGAACAATAACGATTTGCGCTTATTACCGTTCATTAAGACGTTACACCGGCCGCCGACGGAGAGAGAGAAAAGCTCGACAATAACAATAACACGCGTTCAGACGGATGCATACGATTTGCATGTGATTATGAATTTATGAGGTTTATATTATATTACACGCGTGCACGAGGAAAGCGACGTGTTGCGTTCTGCCGTCGTGTACGTAGGTTAGGTATCACGTACACACACACACACACACGCGCGCGCATACGTATAATGACGTAAGTATATGTAAGCGTATACACGTGAAACAAAATATACGCACACACACACACACACACACGGGGCACCATTGGATGTATGCTGTACGTTGTAAGTCCATAAAGCATTCATCACAAATATACGTATATATTATTATGTGTACAAGATATGACCCCATTCTTTGCGCCTGGGTACGATACATACAAGCGACTACGAGATGAATATAATATACATATATCCTATACACAACATGTTATTATATTGTGCAGACATCACTCGGGCGAAGTATACGCTGACAAAACGGTTCCTGTCGAGCGGCGGCGGTGGTTACCACGCGGTAGTCGTGGTAATCTAATATAAATATGTTTCGAAATCTAACCTACACCTCTACACGGCATTTATAACGAATATGATATACATTTCGGGTGGTGTACATAATAGTGTATACTCGCGTACTCGATGATTAAATTCGGCGAGCGCCTTTCGAATGAAAAAAATATAAAATCGTTACCAAACGGCGACGGAGGCGTGCAATATGACGTGATGATAATAATAATATAATGTATTACCGTGTGTGCTCGGAACGGTACCGACCGCGAGCGCGTTTCGTAGAGATTTCCGTCCCGACGGCGGGGAACAATAATGATCGAGATCGAACGTGAAAACCATACATTATGTTTTAACTTTTATTGTATTATTATAATATAATACGTGTACCGTATATGAACGCATAACAACGGCGATTTCGATCACGCGTCCGAGAATCATTATCTAACGTTCGCGTGCTCAAGATTTACACGTTCGCTCGGCGTCCGGAAAGTAATATCGTTTGTCTAATGAGATTTATACCCGGCAATCACGTATGAAGTAACGAGTATAGTATAGATTATATTGCTTTCATATGTAACGCCGGCGTCTCGGAAAGTATATTACAGTATGATTTATTTATACATCAGACCAAATCTATGCGTATAAGAATATATATTATATTATATACGTTTTATTGTGCGCGTACGTGTGCACGGACACGATTTTTATATTCGATCGTTTCGTACCCGTATCTATATAAATACAACACTAGCGTGTACGGTGTATAGTTATACAATTAATCGGATGACGTGGTATCGGATTGAGGAGAAGAAATTATTAGGAGCTCGTTAAAAATGAAAATCAAACACTAGCCGTTCGTATTATACACGGTTTCACGTACGAGATATATTCACGATCATAATATTACGAGTATAACGTGTTACGTGTATTTATTTTAAACAAAGATTAATAACTTAAAAGTTAATTAAACGTTACGCAATGTGAACCGACGAAACGATATTCGGACATCGCTGCATCTACACACGTGATCGGCCGACGGACGTGAGGCACGAACACACACAGTATACGAGTATACGTATAGTAGGTACGTGTCAAAAACTTCCATACCACATGGATTGAGGTGATAGCGCCGGATCTTTGAATACGAGAAATCTAACAACTCGACTGCGCGTAATCGCGTAAATATCCATTTGCAGTTATACAACGTCAGCGAAACGTTTGTCAATATTATTCCAATCATGTTTCTATATATAAATCGGTGGTCTACGAAATCACGAAGGACTCGTTACAAAATCGAATGTTAATGAAAAAATCAAAAAAATCTACTGGTTTCGGGCCTTAATAAGACGTCTACTTATACCTATCTATATAAATATGTACGCGTACTACGGGTGTACACAACTATTTCGCTGTGCGCGGCCGTTCGCGGTGGTGCATAGAAAACAAGGAGACAAGCAAATGTCTCGATTTCGTGCGGTTTTCGCGAGACTCGTCCTTGGGCCGGAGAAACAACACACTTTAATATTATATTATACTATATAGCACCGACGGAGAGAGAGAGAGAGAGAGAGAAAAAAAAAACAAAATTATAATAATATCATATTGTTGCGATTAACTCTGCAAAACTATGCGCTCACTGGGTTACGCAACGCGTTTAACGTAGTCGGTAGATGATTTTCTCGTTGTCACGTTTGGCTTGCGCTCCGCGCGTTTCTACGTGTATACAGCTGCATTATTATAATGTTTTCATTTCTGAAACCTCGATAGAGATCTGGTCGAATTCGAATACACACGCCGAACGGTCGGGCGCACTAAGCGGGACAGACGACGAGTGAGCTCAAGGAACACGCGTTCGTGTGCTCGTGTACCCCGTACACGTTAATCTACATATTATTATACATACACGTATAATAATTGTGTGTACGAATGTACAAGTGCGCACATTTGCGAATGTTACAAAATAACACACGCACGCTCACACATTACGGGTGATATATACGCGTCGCGCGGCAATCTAATGAACCGAATCGGTCGACGGGGCGGCGGCGGCGCAAGCACGAGATGATGAAACTTGTGCGAATTTTTTCGCAGCACGGACACGATCTTACAACGTTATGGTATTATGAAAATGCGACTTCGATCCCGGCAATAAACCGCGCTCGACCGTGCCCGGTTCTGAGGCCCTTTACACCGGGGTCGTTACGTTCACCGGACGACATTCGTCGCCACAGGACATTCGCCCGCCGGCCGTACAACTATGGTACTTATAACGTATAATAGGAATACGCATTATTGCGTGCGACCATACGTCACCGTTCATTACCGCGTGTGTGTGTTAGGTATATAAAGATATAATATTTTTTAACGCGATACGGACAGTTTATTATTTCACGGTCGAATTCCGCACATGCGCGATTTTTCAACGATAGTGTACGCACACGATATTATTCCGATCGTATACAACGATACGTTTATTATATTTATTAGATCTCGCGCGCCAACAGTACTCGAATTTCACAATACACACTTCCGACAGTTGCGTGCGCGCGAATTTCTGCATGTACCCAAAGGTTTGCCGCTGCAGTCTTACGATGGCGCACCGGAGTATGTAAGCCGCTGCACATGCATATATATTTATAATGAGCGTGCGTGTGCAAATATTCGTATACAGGTGCTACGTTTAGCCATAATAATAGAATATGATGCGTGTGGCAGACCGTGAAAAACAAAAGCGTGAGATGATGGACAGGCGAAACGTTTACGCGAAAACCTGCGTGTAACCTGCAGTCGAATGATCGGGATATAGTTGGTATTATATTACGGGGCGTGAATTTAACGCTCGTTAACCAGCGCGGTATATACGGTTACGAGGTATACGTATGTATAAACGATATACATACGTTTGTTATATGGCTATACGATAGGGTACCTATGTAGAAGTGACGCGTGATGTATGGGAAAAGTCCCGGGTTCTATAGTACATATACTCGTATCTAGCGAAAGCTTTTTTCCCGTTTTCATATCTTACCACGATTATGTAAAAGTCGCAAAATATTACATTGTTGTTTCGCAGTCATATTACAACCGAGCACGCATTGTTTTCCACCTTTTACCGCACACCTGTGCTATTATTTCGCTCCGCAGACAACCACTTGACACGCCGCCGTCCTGGTGTTACCCGTGTCATTACCCTAGCCGTCGGAGACTTAAACGCTGCGTTGGTTTTTGTCACGCGCGTCGCGTCGTTGCAATATAATATGTAACACAATCAATCATCTCCGCAGCGCACTACATTATGATTATTGTTATTATTATTATTATGATTATTATTATTACACTTGTGACTTGTCTAATTTGCAACGTTATTGTACATGACGTAACGGTATTGTAACTGCGCCTACATACCCATATTATTATAAATACATACGTCGGTGGTGGGCCGCGCAAAAACGTTTCATGTGGGCTCCCCTCTGCGGTCAACGGAACACACTTCGTGTGCAGCTGGATGTACGATCGTACACGCACGAACGGCTGATTTAATAGGCTCCGAGCGAGTCGGGCAAAGTGTATCACATTCACGGTGATCTAGAATGCTTAACCGTAATAGTATATCGAAATAATTATATATCTGTACGTGTGTATTATTCATGGACCGTAATTGCTCGTTTTGTAAATAACCGATATGGAGTATATACATACATATATATGTATACGTATAAACTTAAATGTAATAAATACGAAAAACCGGACTTGCATTGTTAAATGAAAGTAAAAACCTGTCCCGGCAAAAAGTTGTTTGATCAATGTGCTCTTGTTTGTTTTATTATGGAATCGTTTCAGCAAAGTGATCCGATTGTATAATATCCAGGTGATAGTAAAAACGATTGTGAAAACCTATATACCTTGGAATATATTTTTGTCCGTACTACACACAAGCACGCGCATAATATTATACACAAACACTTTTGATGTAAATATTATACTTGACTTTTTTTTATTATATTGCACGCATACATCGATACATCTATACGTACACTATTGCTTGTAATACTAGATTCTGTTGTACTAGACCCAAAACAGAGATATTGTTAACACTTGAGTATAGTCTTACTTGTTACGCGTATTATGTTATACCTACATATTATAGTATTATTCTCATAGCTCTTTGTATTGTTTGTACATACATATATATAATATACATAACGTACAAAATATATAGCGTTCAATAAAAAACAAAAATTATTCCACCACGATCTACCAAGTGTTGGTTTTCATTTTCCATTGGCTGTAAATCACAATAAATCTCATTGAATAAGTATAATCATAATTCGTAAATAACATCTATTATAGGTGTGCACTTATTTATATTAATGACCTTATGCGTGTTCCATTTTTCATTTTCAATAAATTCACAGTGAAATGATCCTAAACCAATAATAAATTACATACTTTACACGCTTTATACACTGCATATATTATACATATATGTATTTATAAATAGGTTTAATCGAAACGATAAGCATTTAAGTCTTAAGGACATAAATTGTAAGGACGCTTATGATATACTTATACATCATGTTTTCGTTGTTGTATAATTACCAATATCACCCTCGTAATATATAGGTACAATGACTATTAGTGACCTTATAGAACCGTGCTGTAGACAATTTTTCATGGTGTACTATAACTTGTATGTATACCTTTGAGCACCACATTAATTTTTTACTAAATTTTTTATCTTAAACCTATAATAATATATAACGTGTTTCCGATAATGAACACAATAACGATATAGTATTAAGTGCGAAACCCCGGTATGGTTTAATGTACGCACCTATTATTTATATTCTACGCGCCGTAAATATGCAACAAACAACTATTAATTTATCATTGTTAATTAGTAATTTTATTGCACGTTGTCGACTACCCTATATTTATCGTACACAATTATTACGTTCACTGGCAGTGCGTAGAGTCATATCGCCCTGCAGGATATTGTCATTACAACCGTTTACGACGTCATAATATAATAATCGAATCTCAGATGACTATAATATAATCTCTTGTAATGTTTTACAATTCCTGCCCAACTATTATACCTGCAACTCTTCTACTCGTGTATAAAGAGGTACATTATAATAATGGATACGTGTAATCACGTGTAATGCGTATTCATGCGGAAAAAATGCTTAAGGACTACCGTATGGGAAAATAAACGAGTTCGGTTATGGGTCATAGACAAGGTGAATTAGATTGGTATCTCCAGGAGTTCATGTAATTGACACCGTATATATTAAACCATTTTGTTTTGGAATTAATTACGACAGAACGGTAGTATAGTCGTTAACATATTATTATTTTATTTTTTTGTTGACCTCGATACAATTTATTTGTATAACCTTGTCTCGAGGTAGGTCTGTCAATAATTATTAATAGCTCTGTATAAATCTTTAAATGGTTCAGCGGGTTAAATATTAATTATTACAATGGAATTGTGTCCAATTAAAATACAACTATCAAGTACATTTTTAGATATTGTACGGAATCCGGGTGTGGTTGTTTTATGTTTGTATAATAAAAAAAGTATCGGTACGTTTTCACGGTAATTTCATTGACGAGTACGGAGTAGGTATATTAGTAAGGAAATTTCCTTTTTTTTTTAAATTAATTATCAACTTTTGAATGTATATGTGTGTCTATTTTTTAGTATCATACACGATGGGTCGAAAAAAATAATACGCTTTATTATTTGGGAAACAATTTATCAACGGCCGGGTAACTGTACATCATTGAGTTGGGAAATTTATAATAGACTTTATTCGCGAGCGGTTGTAGGCACGAAAACCACATCAGTTGTAGAATTTTAGCGAAGTGTAAGTATACTTGTATCGATTGCAGATATTACAATAACTGCACTTAAGCGATAAATGCGATTATTCGGGTTACACGTTTTATAACCTTTTAAAGAGCACGTGCTATTATATGTGGGGTGAACCCACAAACGTTTAAAGCCTCAGGCTAGTCGACGAAAGCCGGTCAAACGTTTATTACATACTTTTGAGGTTTATTAATTAGCGCATTCTAGTATGTATGAACACATGCCGCGTATTTCGTAAAAAAAAAAAAAACATAATTATTAAATAAAATATAACTTGTGCAGTATCTCTGTAGAGGTTTTAATCGTCGAATTGGTCAGCAAAACGGCGTGTTCCACTTATAACAGGACTTAAATCATTTTACGAGCTAGGCGCATTACACGAGACGTCTGTTGAGCAACGTAATCGCGTGGAAAGGATAGTAATGACTAATAATATTATGAAACGGTAACACGTTCCTATAAGTATAAGTACTACCTGGTGCGAGTGCATATAGCTATGTATTAGTGTTGTTATTGTTATTATTATAATGGGTTTCCGCGAGTGACTCGATATCGAGAAAAACAATACGTGTGTATACCGTACGGCGATATGATCTTATTCCGCGCGTTTTGTCTCATCTAAAATCGTATACGAATAGCCGCCGACCGCCGTACGATGTATCGTTTAACATATGTGTATAGTTAGCAAAGTTACTGCTGCGGGTGTGCATATGTAATCGGTAAAAGTTGTACACAATTATGTAGCTACACGTTATAATCGAGACGACATAGTGACACACTGCTGCGCAGGTATAACAAAAATAATACGCGTACACATACGGTACGTCATCGTGTTACAATAATATAACGTCAAGCTGGTCTTACACCGAGCTACGTACCGGGCCATAGCACAGGTACGACCCGGGAGGATTTCACGTCTTCGGCGAAAGTGTGTAGGTACACCTTTACAGCGAAACGTAGGCACCAATGTGTGGGTGCGTAACGTATACGCGTGTGCGCATGCATCTTACCCCGAAGGATGGTGTGCCCAGTAGCGCGTCAAAACTTATGGTTTCAAGGAGCCAAAAGCGAATCTCCCGTGTCCTCTCAGATTTCCCTTTTCGAATATCGTACACAACACGGCACTGAAACAATATTATGTCACACTTGCTCCTCCCGGCGCGTGCAAAACCGCGGCAACACGTGTAGGTAATAGCTGTACACCTACCGCACCGAAGGAATGTCAAGCGAAGAGACAACGCGCGACATCAGTGCGCATACGACCAGAGTTCCGGTTAATCGACTCGACATAATCGCATCGTATTTTCACCGTGACGACGATTACATTATTACCACTATTATGATTATTATTATTATTATTGGCCCCCTCAGCGACGGCCGAGGCGATGAGTGTCAAGTTGAAGGCCGACGACGCCGCCGCCGTTACGAGCGTGTCAATTCATCCATATGTAACCATTAACCGCGAACGGTTTTACAAACATTATGCACGCGCGTACTTATATTATGTGGGTATTAGGTACATTGTACGAAGCCACCGGTGAAACAGTGCGGTATACTCTTACTCTATGCGCCCGGCGGATTCAGCTGCAGTACACGGTTTGAAACGGCAAGTGACGACCCTCGAATTGCGCCACAAACACTACGCACGTCGTCGCGAAAAGTCTCACCCCGGTCGTCCCGAGTCCGCAGCGATAACGGAACGGGGGGAAAAACGTGTTTTTTTTTTTTTTGCTTTAATACTTTAGGCGTACCTACGTGTATAAAGCAGTAAAGTATTTAGAATTGTACCTGTGGATGAAAAAGAAAAAGAGATTGCTCAATATAATATATGATATTTTAGTCGGAGAAAAAACATTTCGCCTTAGGACTGCTTCGAATATATAACATGTAGGTAGAGGAAAGTATTTTATATACATACGCATATATGTATAATAATTCTATAAATATATTTGTTAGTATTTTTTTTTTTCTAATTACGCAACCGATGAAAACCTGCTGCGAGCCCTAAATTATATTACACACGAGCCGCCAAAGGTGCGTGCGCGCACACATATGCAATATGCATAATAATATAATATACATTAATATACAAGTATTATGCATACGCCGCGTCTGTACGCGTGTATATGTGTATCAATTGATCCCAATCTCGACGGGTCGGGTCAAGTAGTGCCTCCTTTATTTTTTTTTTTTATTACATTTTTTCCCCGACTAAACGCGATAACAATGAATTTGTCAAGATTGTCTCGTTAAGGCGCTATTGTGATTATAAGTGCCTACATTTGGAACTGGGTCGATTTTCGTATGCGGTAAAAAAAAAAGATCGACGTCGAATCGTTCTATATTTATGCGTCGCCGGCACGATTGCGGACCGAAAACGGCACAAAAATCCGTCGACGGTTACTACATACTGTTGTGTGTACCATTTATATTATGCACGTGGCTCTCGTGATATTGGTTTTTGTCGAAACATCGATCTATTGCATATCCGACCCTGCCAGAGAAATCCGTTTCGCAAGTTCCACGATCGATTCTGGCGCGCGAGAAGCATGAACGCGCGAGGTCAAAGATCTTATCCATCATGTTGGCATATACCTATATACCCATTTAACTTTAACCATGTTACAATATATTATTATAATGTGACGGATTAAAGTGCCTGATGCCTGCACAGTGCACATCGTCGTGTTCGTGCGTGTTACGGTCGTCTACAATTCATGTTATCCGTTTTAACATTGCACACTCGGTGCGATCGTCCGAACGCCGCGAAGTCTTGGACCTAAGAATAACAACGTATACGCGTACGCTAATCGATTATGCAGCTGGTTCGGAAAATGTTACAGCATCGTCAGCATCATTCTCCTCCGACCTGCTTCACAGCCGACTCGAACAGCTCGATCATATTATACTATATGTACGTATAATATATAACGTATGTATGCGATTCGAAACGTTTCGCAGGTAATAATATGTCAGGACTATATTATAGCAACGTTATTATTGATGATATACTTCGTTTCACTATTGCACGTGAAATCTTCACTTTTGACTAGCTATTTTCAGAAAATCAACACAAATCCGGTTTTGTATATACGTAGCGTGTATTATAGGTAAATACTTTCATATATTGCCCTATCTCTAGCCGCGGTTGGCTAATAAGACGTAAAAGTAATGAAAGTAATTATTGGTCGTCCCGGTGCAAAATGTCCGACTTCACGTGTATAGAGACTATAATATATACCTATATAGTATATACGTACACTCGCGCGCAGCTGCAAAAAAGAAGTCGTCCGCCGCCGCGTGTATTCGAAAATACGATGCAGGTACCTATGAAATTATAAATGATCACGTGTGTATGTAGAACATATTGGTTCGACTGGTCAAACGAAAGGTATCGATTTCGCCTACGCACACGTGTTGCGCCAAAGCGGTATTTACATTTTTCGCAGACCGGGTCGAACTTATGAATCGTAGTCCAATTTTTTGTGATATCCGGTTCAATGTTGAGAAAGACCAATGAATTAGTTTTCCTTCATTCATCGTTGGTCTCAAATAGTTTTTTTGACTCTCTTGAGGGTAGAGACTAGAGAAAGACCGTTCATCTGAACAATTTGTAGCTGGAGTGCATTATAATATTATTCTTAACGCTATGTCAACGTACAACGTACATTGTACGGATACATTTGAACAATATTATTCTTTTGTATATAAACGCTTATTTTTAAAATTGTTTTTGGATAAATGCAATTTTTTTATAAACTTTTCACGTGACTTCGGAATTTTACACATTGTTTTGAGAATCCTAAACATTTTTGCATACCTTTTACAATGACTAAGACATTTTTCGAACTTCAGCAGTATGTAAGCTTATGAGTAAAATTTTAGTTTGTAAAGTCAGACAACCTACCAGAAGGCAAAAACTCCAAGTAGATACTGTACCATTTTATTACGAAAAAAAAATAATATATAATTAAAATATGACACCGGATTCCATCTGCGCCTGGTCACCCTTCATGAATGTACCAAAATTGGGCCGTCCTCGTTGCCCCGAGGGATGTTGCTGGACAAATGCTTGTTGTGCGCGCTATAAGACTATAGTGTTTAATCATGATCGCTTTAAAATGGCAATCATTGCATCTACTCCTATTTGTGAATTAAGGTTAACATACACGGCGAATTATTTGGCATTGGACCGTAGGAGAATACCTGTATTATATTGTACCTAAGTATGTACGAACAGGCGTCTAATCAGATCACAACACAATACATTAATAATATAATCGTATCTACAAGTTCAAATACTGTTTAAGTACATTTAACATCAGACCGCGGCCTTAACACTTCCATAGTTCCATACCACTGCGAGTGACTATTTATTTTATTTTTTATTTTTCCATTACTCACGTTTAATGTTAATCAACATGATATTGATCTCTTTGTGAACGTTTTCGAACTCGGTAGTTCGGTAATGCGTTATTTGTGTATTATATAGGTATGTATCAATGTTGAAACGTGAAACCTATATAATATACACCACCATGTATACGCTCTATATATGGTCAGCGATCGTCGTTTCATTAATATTCGGTAAATTCCCATTACCCTTTGATTTTACACTGTGCGATAGCCAATGGTTAATACACCGGATTCTTGTGCTTGATCGATTAGCCATTACGAAATATCGTTAGTGCGCAACCTTGACACTGCGTCACTATTCTAACCCACAACCTCCGGCTGAGGTTTTTTATCATCAAAAACACTAAATGGTTAAGAATAATTATAATTGGACCTATAGTCTAATTTATTGATTTTGTGCTCGTTGTTATGTCATACACACATTACAAACAAATGCGTCCATCACGAGCATGTATATATGTATAATAGTATTCTCACATAATAATTATAAATTACCATAAACATGTAAGCGACGTTTTGTAATGAACGGAGGCGAAACTTGTTACATATAGGTAGTGACATAACTAGGTTACTGTCATTTTATTTTTTTTGAGGTGAACCAGCTGCTAACTAATATTATCATTTGCACGAGGCGCCGATCACAAGGTAGGTAGTGGCTTTGGGCGATGAACATTTTCGGTTGTCAAACATTTAATCGAGAAAGTCGAGCGCACGCTATATGCGTATGGATAATATTGTAATAATTGAGTCTTCAACCTCATTATAATATATTCGCTTTTGAATTTTACGTCTTCCAAATAATCTTCATCAATGAAATCATAATTGCCATCTCCATTTTTCCCGAATATAATATTATGAATAAGAGTAGTATAATCTCAATACATAATAGTATTACTGTTGATGAATTATATAGTATAATTATTACCCATACAGTTGCGCATTTGCGATAAATACCGTTTGGTGGAGTGCGAAGCATATTTTCTCAAAATCGAGTCATTGTGTTTATTTTTAATTCCTCGGCCTAGATTCGCTGCAAGGGAACACAGTCAAGGACAGAATACATACATGTGACTTCACATTTTTAATCCGTTCACAATTTTAGTGTTAAGAAGGTCCACATAATACAATATGGTTAATGTATATTTAAAATCGTTTTCTGTAAATACGTCATAAGCAATTCGGGTGATGTAGAAGATATAACGGCGTAGTTTATTTACACTCTATAATACGTAAACGACATATTTAACTGCATATTCGAACCCACGCGTGATTGATGGTATGGACTGTGATGAAACCGGTTTCTTACATTTTACGTATAGAATTTAAGTTACTTTATACGTAATATAATATTTATTTATATATTTTATTGATGTGTTCAGAACAGAACTTGAGATACATAATAAATTACGGAAGTCAATTACAGAACCATTGAACCTGATCAGAAACTTGAAATAACTTTCTAAATTGTTCAATTTTGAGTAAATGACTGTAAAGCTAAAAGTCTACATGCAATTAAAGTGACATATAAAAATAGTAGAATCGGCTAGCTATTTGCTATTGATTTCTATAAACTAAATTAAAATGTAAAATGTTCACAGTTTAAATAACATAAAATTGTAATTAATTTAAGTTATAACAAAACCTATTTTCAAATACAATTAGCTGGTATTTTCTTTAAAACTTTTTATCGTTTAACATTATTGGATAAAAAAAAATACTTAAAACGCTTAAATTGAATTAATATTTCCTGGTTAGAAAATGATATTAAGTAACACGAACGATTATTGCACGATCCAGAGCGATCTACATTATGATTTCAATGCTAGTACTTTAAACTGAATCATACGCGTGCGTCTAAAAAAATATTAATCGAACCGAGATTTGACATAACAATACAATAAATGGATCAACCATTTATACTGTGCGAATACAGATATAATATTTTTCTTAAATACACGCACTGCGATTGTGCAACTACTTAACGTTCCGATGTCATTGTTGTACAACCTATATATACAAATGCGGTACAGCGATTTTCTCGAGAGCAATACATTTTGAGTCGATGAACTGCTTATGCACGTTTGACGCGTATCCGCGGTTATATGCGGATTGGCTACATGTACGCTTTGTATAGTCTTGTCCGTTGAACTTTTTCGAAACGCAGACGTTTCAACGCACACCGTGGTACTGAAGTCTAAAATCTGTAATTCATCGTTCTGCAGACTAACTGCTATGTTATAATATGTTTGTTGTCACTTGTCTGCGATGTAATCTGCAGTCAAAAATGATCGGCCTTCTGTAAATTGAATTTAAATGCGTGTATCATAGGAACGTCTTATGTTAGCAAGTGCATAATAGAGTGCACAACAAGTGCATATCTTGACCCGGTGGGAATGCGCTTATCGTTCAATATTATAAGTACACGGTTCGTATATGGAAATCTGCGCTCAGCGTTGCGATCGCGGTGTATGTATTATTATGATTAGAACACATGATTTATGCACTAATCTACGCGAGCATTCGTGTCACGCGCAATACAGTTAGCACGCAGTTGCGAATTGAGATGTTTGAACTAGTGCGTTCGCTGCTGATCAGTAAAGTGCATCGCGAACGCAAGCTGCACCTGCATGTACGTTTATATTATGTGAAATTATATTAGGTATGTTGTATAGGTGTATTATCGTGATTCGTAATCGTCTAGAACTGCACATCTCGTAGACAAAGCGTGATCGTAATAATGCGTCGTCGTGTGCCGATAATGTTATGTGTCGCACATTCCGCGTCGCATGTAGGCACGAAACGGTCGAAAGAAAATATGGCCCCGGCTGCGCTGCATAACTACGTAGTGCAACGACGACGAAAATAATAATTATTATTCTATTATTAATGTAGAACACAGAGTTGAAAAAAAACACACCCAAATCGCGGGTTAATCGCCCTTGACATGAATATTAATAGTCGCACGACATTATCATTATTATTAGGTACATATTTATTTTATGTCTGCACACCATATAGGCGTGATTGTATTATTGTTCTTTAGTGCGAAATATTTTTATAGCACCACCGAAGGCGCCGTGTCGCAGATCGAAATCGTGAGATTCCACGACGAAACGTAAAATCAAATTAATTTGTTCACTTGTTTCGAAACCCCGATAAAATGGGTGAAAGTATATAATTTTGAACATCGCGTGAATTTAGCTAAATCAATATTCGCTATATCATCGTTGCAATCGTAAATCAAGATGATATATCTGTCGTAACTACCGACGTGGGTGTGTATTATAGTCGATAGGTTTGACTTTGAAATTTTGCAACTTATTTAAAAAAAATAAAAAAGACCAGCCCGTAGGCAATACAGTTCTGCACACCAAATCTTTCTCTTTGCAAACCGCCTTCCACGACCACATACCCTGTTGCTTAAGAACAGAGTTTTTTTTACGTTTAGATATGATAAACGATAAACACACAAATTGAATGAAATACTGCGAATCAAATACGAGAACCTGTTTCGAATTCCCTAGGTTTTTTCAACGAAAAAAATACACATAGAGTTGATGTTAAATTATACCTCACGCGGTTAATACTGTACTATATAGGATAAACATTAAAATAACAGTTGATTAATAACATTCTTCTTGTTGTTGTTACAGATGACGGTGAGCAAAATGATCGTCTTCGTGACGGCAAGTCTTTTCTGTACGGCCGCGGCTGTATACCATCAACCATCGTACTATCCGGCTGCCGATCCGTTCAACTACACCACTGGTAAGTCACAAAAACCGCGGCTTATGATAAAATATTAAGAGCATAAAACATTTCATTCCATGTGTAATTTTTAGGTTATCTACCCCAAGAATCCTATGGAAATCCCGCGGTTGTCGCGTCCCCATACCATGCACAACAACCCGGTGGTTTTGGTTTCGCACCAGCGCCGTCTTCTGCTTTAGGACCACGTCCAGGACCGAACAAGTGAGTGTGGCTTGTTGCCTATATATGGTGCATTCGGGTCGCTTATAAGTTATAACCACCAAATGTTTTGCGTACTTTTAGCTTTGGTGAAATACCCACGGCTCCACAAGGTGCGGGATGCCAGCCACCAGTTGGCCCTTGCCCCAACAACAAATACAGGACCATCGATGGATCCTGTAACAATATTAGGTACACCAACTGGGGTATCCCGAACTCCAAGTATGCTAGACTCTTACCACCCAAGTATGCCGACGGTAAGTTCAAGTAGAATTTAAATACTATCAACATAACTGGTATTTAATTCATATAGAAATTATTTCAAATCGGTTACAATATAATATATTAAACGGATAAAGATGTCTTACACAAGCAACTTTAAAATATTTACAGTTTCGTTTAAAAATAATTGCTGCTGCTTACAATAGTTTTTCATTAAATTTTTTCTTATAAATAATTTCTTCATTTCTATTAGAAAACGATTTCATATTCATGTCATAGCTATGCAGTACCTATAATCTGTATACGCTAGTAAGATATAAAAATGTATGATGTAAAATCGGTAGTGCACAATTTAACACATTATCACTAATAACATCATCTATATCTAAATTATTGAAATTGTTTTGAAATTAAACACTTTTACACAGCCACCTTGAATTATATACATTTGTTTTTCAGGTATCCATGCCCCACCAACATCTGTTTCTGGTGAACCACTGCCCGGTTCTCGGCTCATTAGTATTGTTATGTTCCCGGACGTCCCAATCCCTGATCCAGTATGGACTCTGATTACCATGACCTGGGGTCAAATCGTTACTCATGATATGTCTATGTCTATGGGTACCACACAAGCAAGTACGTAAAATACAGTATTATGTAGGATTCTATGATTTAATGTTGACGGTGTATAATCATGTTTACCCGATACTTAAAGCGAACCTAATGAATAAGTGTAGGTGGTCATTTTTCTTTTATTTATGTAAAGCTTCTAGCGGAGAAAGTTATATTCTTTGCCAGGTTATATTACTGTTGATACGGCTAACTACGTTTTAAGAAGATGATATTATGTACATTATGCGAGCAGATACGTGTTATAAATTTGTTGAAATGTATATATTTATTATATAAATTATTTTTAGACCGAGCCCCTTGAGGCTAGCCGTTATTGCAATCCAAACCAGTCTACTCTGTTTCCTAGTTGAAAGCGAATTCAATGTCCCTCCTCGGGCAATAGAACGTTTATCAAATCCCGTAAGATTTTTATGTTCAAGCTGCGTGACACATTTACGCGTGTTTCAATATTCATACGCCGTTTTATAATGGTATTTTAAAATATTGAAATAAATATCGCAATAGTACTCAATACTACACTTTACATCCTTAATATTTTTTTATAAACATAAATCTTCAAATGTAAGTAGGTACTTACATATTGTGTTTTTTTTACTAAATTATTATTTTTCATAATCTATCATCTCCCCCATCATCGTGTACACGAGAAGATTGGACAACAATAATATGAGCTGTCGGTAATAGTGATTTCGTGACCGAAAATTTTATGCAGTAATATTTCAAAGCCGTGGTCACGTAGTATTTTACGCTCATGTTTTTGTATACATATACATTTAAGTATTAACTCTTGCCAAACGATTATTAAACTTAACGTGTCCGAACGCAAGTGAATCATATCAGCCATTATTTCAGAATTAATGGTCCAAAATCAAATTCAAATTAAACTGTTTTCCGTGTTGGCCAAATACTAACATCAATATATATGGTTATGGAATTAAATTCGTGAAATACCTACTATGTAATTTACGTGATTACTCTAATACTCTCGATCGGACATTCACCCTGTGGCGAATTAAATGATAATAATTATACGTATTCGGGATCCCGAAGAAACACTTTAAATTACCTACATAACTTTGTTGGCAGAACGTCATTCGATCAGATGTTGCGACGATAACGGTCGCCTGTTAAGCAATAACCCGGATGTGCACTGTTTCCCAATCACGATCCCCGAAGACGATCCCGTGTTCTCTAAATTCAACAGGGAGTGCATGAACTTTGTTCGTTCAACTACCGACCAAGAAACTGGATGCAACCCAGGAAACAAGCCTGCCGAACAAGTAATTATAAATCTATTTAAATCGATGTACATGAGTGTATTTAATTACGCACACACAATATACCTAACAAATAAAATATGACGTATAGGTTTCTTATTCTTGTACAAGTGCGATACTATTTTACGCCACATCGAATTGAAATTAATTATTTCTATTTTTATACTCCAGTTAGTTGTTGTATCGCACTGGATGGACGCTTCTTTCGTCTATGGTTCAAACCAAAGATTAGCAGACACACTCCGTGAAGGTATCGGTGGTAGATTGAGAGTAGAATTCAGAGACGGAAGACCATGGCCGCCAGCAGCAGCCAACAAGAGTGCCGTGTGTGATCAACAAACTGACGAAGAACCGTGCTACCAATTTGGTTAGTAATTGTCGTTTGAATTTATATACACGCACAAAAATAACAGAAAAAAAACCTTAAAATATATAAATTATTGCTACAGGTGACCGAAGAGCTAACCAGAACCCACAGTTGACCGTTTTGCAAATCCTTTTCCTCAGAGAGCACAACCGTATTGCTACAGTATTGTCGCACGTAAATTCTCATTGGGACGACGAAACTTTGTACCAAGAAGCCAGAAGAATTTTGATCGCTGAATTCCAACACATCAACTACCACGAATGGCTTCCTATTCTCTTGGGAACCGACAATATGTTGAAATACGGTTTGTTGTACAAGAGCAAAGGATACACAAACGATTACAAAGAAAACGTTGATCCAAGTGTCATCAATGCTCACGCTCACGCTGCTTTCAGATACTTCCATTCATCTATCCAGGGACAATTCCAGTAGGTTTACCTATACTATATGTTTATTGAGACTGAAATTAATGAGTATTTATGTTTTAAAGTTTGATTGGCGAAGACCGTAATCTCCTGAGCGCGGTTAGATTATCAGACTACTTCAACCGACCAACTATCATTGAAAAGGGATACAACTTCGATCATTTGTCAAGAGGTCTGACTACACAGAGCCAAGAAGAAGTCGACCCATTCTTCACTAGCGAAGTAAATTAAATTCATAGTTGATACCTAAAAATATGAAACTAACATGTTTTGTTTATAGATCACAGACTTCTTATTCAGAAATGGCCGTCCATTCGGTCGCGACTTGAGAGCTATTGATGTACAGAGAGGCCGTGATCATGGTCTTGCATCATACAATGACTACAGAGAATTTTGCGGTCTGCCAAGAGCACACAAATTCGAAGACTTTTCCGACTACATTGATGTTGAAGTAAGTTCTTCTATCAACATTTTTATTCCTTTAATAACTTTTCTTTTCTTTAGCGCATTGAAAAACTTGCTCTCCTCTACAACCACCCAGATGATGTCGACCTTTCTGTTGGAGGTTCTTTGGAAGCTCATGTGCCAAACACATTGGCTGGACCTACATTCTTATGCTTATTGACTGAACAGTTTTACAGAACTAAAGTTTCTGACAGATACTTCTATGAATTGGGAGGACAAGCTGGATCCTTTGCACCAGGTAATACATAATATATATTTTATGGTTGATAATAATAACTAAATATATTAATCTAATAACTTTTTATTTTCAATAACTTAGAACAACTGAACGAAATTCGTAAATCTAGTTTGTCAAGAATTTTCTGTGATAACAGTGATGACTTACATACAATCCAACCTCAAGGCTTCTTGAAGATTTCTGAAAAGTGAGTGGTCAAGAATGGAAATAAGATATTGTATCATGTATATAATCAAATTATTTATTATTTATAGGAATCCTTTGGTAAATTGCAATGATTATGACAGAATTCCATCAATCGACCTCAACTACTGGAAAGAAGAGCCATACAGCCATGGAGCTCCACCATATGGTTACCAAGAAAGTTACAAAAAATAAAAAACCAAACAACCAATTACCTGTAAATAATATCCATTTTCTTCTATAAGGTTTCTTTAATTTCCTTACTTTCCATCTTTAGATTCTTAATATTCTTTAAAATATCTTTGAAGATTCATAATTTTTTAACGCTCAAACCATATTTTTACGTATATTAATTATTATTTAATTGTTTTATTTTACTTAATGATTATTATGTATATAAGTATGTTTATACTTATGTCATTAGTTTGTATTACATATTGTTTATTTGTATGGAAAAAGTAGCAAACTTAAAGTTGCTACCATAGCCTCTATAATATTATTTAAGTACCATAGTGTAATTAAATAATACAAATTATAAATATGTAAACTCAACAATAACAATGTATTATAAAATATTAAATTTTTTGTCAAAATCAATTCAAACCTGTTTAAGTTAAGTAGTGCCATTATCCAATGGATAACACTGCATATTCTTGTAAAGAGCATTTTTCAAAATTAGTTGTTTGAATGTAGATAGCTACAGTTATTATGTAATTATATAATTAAAATTAAGCACATTTTAATTAAATTATACACAGTTAAATTCAAAACATAAATCTGTATTATACATTATTAGACAAGTAAAATTATAATAAAGTATAAACTATGTATCTTAAAATGCAGTCTATTTACTATTTATATTATTCAATATGGTTTGGTCGGCGAATGATTCATAAACTGAATCTGTTGCAACATATTTACCACTTATTACTTCCTCCAAGATTGGTTTAAGAAAAGCGTGTGATTCTCTGACAACTGTTTCTGCAGTTTTCATCTAAAAATAGTAATTTTAATTTACATATATAATTTAAATATATATATATATCTATAATATAAAAATGAATCGCAAAATGTGTTGGTAAGCGCATAACTCAACAACGCCTGGACCAATTTAACTATTATACCTCATAGTCAGCAAAACGGATTCCAGTACAATATGATCTAGATGATCTACCAATAACTGCAGTCATGGCATAAATGCGTACGACTATGGTAGACAATCTTTCCATAAGCATTTGGTTGTCAGTATTTAGTTGACCGGCAACCTGACTCTGATCAATAGCATGTTGAAATTTCAATACACAATATTCCATATAATCTGCCGAATACTAAAAAATATTTGTAAATGAATTATTAAGCATAGGGTGAATATCTGATTTATTTTATTACCATAAGAGCAGGATGTAGGAATTGTTGAAAACCATATTTTAAACTTGGGTTATCTCTTTTCATCATAAGATTTCTATAAGCTGTAGTGAGGAATGAAATATTTTCTTCATACTTAGATGTATGGCAGAATTCTATACCTCGACTACTAATTAAGTTTGCTAATTTACTAGTTTCTTCCAAACTTTCAACTAAATCTTCCACGTCATTACATAAGGATAAAAATGGTTCTTTAATTGAATTTCTTCCATATAACATTTTTAACTCTGTCAAAGTAGTACTAACTGTTTGACGAGCATATAGTTGTATTGCAGCTGTTTCTACTTCAATATCTGGATCATCAAATCCATCTGTCATCCACGTGGTTAAATATATCATACTTTCAATTGTATAAATGTTCATTACTGAGTTTGCCAATATTTTTACAACAGAATCATATTCTCTTAGTTTCATATTTAATCTAGTTTTCGGTAGTACATGCATTATGGTTGACTGTAGAACTTTTTTTATTAAAGTTATCATTAAAGAACATGTGTATAATTTACCTTTTTGCATAATTTTTGTTATATCTACATTGTCTAAAACATCATCGGGAGAAACAACAACTTGCCTTAAATCCAAATTTTCGCCATCAACAAAAGTTTTATCCTTTTCAACAATGTAAGCTTTTTTTCCAACTATGAAAAGCATGTATACATCTGATGAATTTTTTACGGAACCCGTAAGTTCCCAGCTTTGGTTTGGAAGTAGTGTAGGTCTAACAGTATTACTATGTAAAGAGCAAATAGCACCAGATGCAAGTAATGGTAAATATTTTGATTTTTGATTAGGGGTACCGAATGTCTTAATAATGTCAACAGCGAGTGTATGATCAAATACAATCTTAAACATACTACAGTCAAAGTGTTCAAAGACTCGAGAAATTTCAGTCATAGTAAGGTTAAGACCAGAACTTGGATATGGAGCACTCATGGCAAACAATCCTAGTTGGCGAACAGTATCAATTTTAGCACAATTATTTTGTATTTGTTGCACTCTTGTTTCTAAATCTTTGTGCCTTTCAAGGTTCAGTGTTTCTGGATATGTAAGAACTTCGACATCATACTGACCTGCGTAAATTGATTTTAAAAACGGTAAACGTGATGGTTTTCTCACTAAATCAGGAACTGGTGCCGGTTGTACTTTATCAAGCCCGTACGAATTGTTTGAGGACGTGCTTCGAATAATAAGCCCATCAAGTGTTCTGGGTAATAGACGGCGATTAATAACATTCCACAGCATTATAACGGAATCACAGAACAAATTTTAATGGTCAGTGCATAAAGGCAAATAGTTCTCAACAAGTTACACCGTTGTTGGAAAAAAAAAATTATTACAACTTCATAAGAACGTAATTTAGTTAGTTACAAAGTAAATTGTAGCGCATGATATAAATAATATAAAATAAGCTAATGAGTTTACATTCAACACAACATTGCGGTACACTATTACACTGCGGCTTGAGAAGCAGGCAGCGGTGAAAAGTTAAAAACTTTTTATATAAAATTGTGATAACAACCGATTCGTGATAATAGTTCATGATAAAAACCACGGCTGCAGATAAAAATCATGAAGACCGGATTCGAGGAAACCAAACTCCCAAGGAGGATATAGATATCCAACTTGCAAGCCCTTAAGGCCCCCATACACGTCAAACAAATTTGCGCAACCTCTGTGTTTGTGCAAATACGATGTTTGTACAAATTTCGGACACACACGTTCCTATGGCTTGTGCCAACTTCAGTTCAATTTTTGATCTTGTCGAAATATATTCAGTATAAAAAAATATTCTACAATAATATATTAATATGTCTGACACCGATGATACTTGTGCTGCGATAGTGATTGCTTGTTTGACGGAAAAGAAAAAATTCTATTTTTATAGGCTTCGATTTTAACTTTCCACAATTCAGGAAACGTATGATAAAGGCCGATAAATTCCAGCCAAAATGTCTTATTGTCATCAATTTTAGACGCCATAGTTATAAAACTAAATTTTATATTTAGTAAATTCTATAATAAAAATAAAATTTAATAATAATATAAAAACAAATTATATAGATATAAGTAAATTTATTATAATTATAATATATTAATTATTATTACTAGTAAAGTAAGTATAATAATTAATAATTAATATTATCTATTTCATACGTTTTTCCAATCGTCTTGAGGTTTTTGACAGCCGATGCTTGTCAAACACTGCCATACACGTACAACAGATTGTCAATCGTGAAGCGGTTGCGCAACAAATTTCGAACTCGACCGATTTGTTTCAAACCGTTGCGCAACTACTCAAACCACACCATACACGCTCAAAATGTTTGCACAAACACAGAAGTTGCGCAAATTTGTTTGACGTGTATGGGGGCCTTTATGGCCGCCTGCAATAAAAGTTGTCCGATAAGAAGCGCATTGTTATTCTTCTGCCTGCAGGGAGGACTTCGCATGATAAAAGGGCTATGATTTACACTCTTGGGTATTGGGTAATTACATTTTAGAAAATGGGTTCAGTACGTTTTTTGCGTGCAAAACACTACTAATGACTAAATATGAATTTTTTTTACAAATGTTTGTCATACGAATAAGATTTAAATGCATACACGATGATTTGACATTGGTAATAGTACACTGTAAACATTAGACAAACCAACTGTGTTTTATTTTTTTTAATTTTAATAATACATTCCTAGCCAAGTCGGCTATTTACATATTTTTTTTTTTTAATTATTTATTATAGATATACAATCTATGTCCTCTAAGACATAATAAGAATATGTGCTACTAGTAATTGAACACAGGCGCGTATCCAGGAACTTTTTATCGGGTAGGTTAAGCAAATTTAAATTTTACCACTTGAAAAAATATTACATATTATGTTGAAACAATGAAATAATTATTCAATTTATTGTGTTTAAATAAATTATTAATAACATTATTAATAAATAATACATATTGTATATTATATTCGAATTTTCAGGGTTAACCTAATAAAAATAATAAATAATTACCTAATTAGAACAATAAGGACATTTTCTGTCCAATCACAAATACAAAAAATTAAATTTTTAAAATATCTTACCGTGATGAAATATTTAGACGTGTACGGTCTGCTTATAACTTGTCTTGTAGGAATGATATAAAATTAAAAAAGTTAAAGTATAAATAATATAAATTATAAACGATATTAAATGAACTAAAACAGCGAGACACCAACTATATAGTAACTACACTATTACAGTTTTACACAATAATAATATGTTTGCGTTAAGTGAGCGGCGAGCTGCGTAGTGCGTACGCAATAGGTTCCTAAAATAATTATGTACTATGAATTATAGGCACAGTCGTACAGATAATGGTATCGCCGTTACCGGGACCAGACGACCGATTAAACCATATAGTAATATAATATGTATTATTCAAAGGATTCAATGAACCGATTTAAAATAGACCGTCGCGCGTCGTAGAAAAGCCGAATTCGTTCCCAAGCAAAAATTATCAAAGTAGTACAGATATGATCATAATATTATGACTTATATATTTGTATATAACATGCGTGTGTGTAGCGGAGTATAATACGTGTATACAAACTTTTAAGTCAAAATTCTAAAAAAATAAAAATGTTAAGGAATAAATTATGTTTCATAAAAAAGTTAATTTACTATCTCAGATTCATCGGGGGGAGGTTCTGACCCCAAAACCCTCCCCATGGATACGCCACTGATTGAACATATATTGGGGGGTGAGAGAAGAAACAATCTAGTGATGGCACTTCCGTTTGCTTGATTATATATATATATATTTTTTTTGTTAATCATTTAAAAGATCTCTTCACCAGTTTCTTTTAAGTAGCCGTGGTGGGTTTCCAGGAATAGTGAGAGTAGTTAGACCAGATATAAGGGGGTTCGGGTGAGAAGGCAGTTTGTTGCAAAAACTGTTTGATCTTCTTCATGAATAGTTTTGATTTTTAAATCAAAGTGGAGAGAAAAATTAGAAATTCAAGGAGGGGCATTGGTATTTGGTGATGGAGCGTAGGATTTTATTTTGTTGAGATTGGATTTTTTAGCATTGCCTCAGAGTTGGAGGCCATATGTCCACATAGGCTTAATTAATGATTTGTAAATGAGCAATTTGATATTTAATTTTGAAGTTTAATTATTTAATAGTGTTTTAATCAACCGGTGACGCGCATTTAGGGCGAATTTTTTTCCCTAACATGAAGCGCCGATCAACAATTAGACCTAAGTTAGATACTTAACCGATTGAGAAAAGGTATAGGACTTAGGTGATAGGTATGTCAGCTAAGGAAACTTCAGGACAGGTTGCAAGGCAATTTTGATTGGTTAACTTTGACTCTCCATTTATCATACCAATTTGACATTAAGTGATGTTGAAGATTTAAGAAAGTTGATATTGCCATGATTACCTTGTCATCCGCAAACTCGGTTACAGTTGTGTTTAGAGTGGTAGGTTGATCAGCGGCATAAATATTATACAGAATTGGTGACACTATGCCATTTAGTATGGCTATTTACATTTTTTTTTCTTTTTGTAACGTGATGACAATTAAAATGAATAATTAATAGTCATGAAAATGTACATTTATGGTATGTATGGTTTACAATTTTGCTATTAATGTAATAAATGTATTTTCTATAGGAATCTACACTTGCAAAGATTTGTTAATATTTATAGTTAAGTTTGTTTAGTTGTTTTTTAACTGCTCAATTTCTTTGACTTTGCCAATTGCACCTACCATTATGTTTGTGACGAATTAGTGTAGTTATAGAATGTGGTAAGAAACCTAAAGTGTGTACATTTGGCCGTAATGAGTTTGAACAGGTCTATATGGCTGCTGTAGTGACACCGTGAAGTGATCGGCTGATTGTACTGCTCCTTGTATGTATTGTTGATATAGTTTTTGGTATTTTTGCACTTTATTAGAAAAAATAGTCCAATCTGGTTTATCTTTGGTAAGTGAGTTGTTTGTTGGAAAGTATGTTCTACGAGACATTTAAGAAAATGTTACCTACTAACATAGATTATAGGTAACTATAATAATTTATTATTTACTTGTTTAATTAAATTACCATTGAAATCAATAAGTACCTAAACTAAAATTAGTAAATACTGCCATTTATTTTTTTAGAAGAAATATTAACAAACTCGGTATTCGGACAATTGACACCCGACGGTTTTGCCGATATCGGACTTTTTGCACCCGATATTTTTAGAACACGGACAATTGACACCGAGCGATTACGATTACAATGACGATAATCGTGAGTAGGTAAGTACCTATAGGCATTAGGCAATAGTTATTAGTTACTAGTTAGTGTCTGTTGTAGTGTAGTGTGTACTCAGTTTTCTTAAAAGTAATTATTATCATAATATTCATTCAATATGGACTCTTTAATTAATCTAATTAAAACTAAAATGATAATTAATGATTATATTTATGTGTTCCAAAAAGAAGTTGGTGATGGGCTCAGATATACTTGTGTTCAACGAAAGAAACATTATTGTAAAGGTAGTGTAACGATAAATTCGTCCAAAAGCAAAATTTTAAAATTTCAAAAACATTCTCATAATCCTGATTCTGCTGAAGCTGAAGTATGTCGTGCCTTAAATGCGATGAAAGAAAATATTATAAACAATTTTGATATTCCTTCTAAAGTGTACGCAAAAGAAGTTACCAAATTAACAGACGTAGCTGCTTGTTTGATGCCAAATGAAAATAATGTAAAAAGAAATTTAAGGAGAATCCGTAACAATTCATATCCTACAATTTCTTCCAAAGAATTCGTATTAGAGGGTAAGTGGACGATGACAGCAGAACCTAATCAGCAAAAGTTTTTATTTTATGATAATCGATCAATTAATAGTCGTATAATTATATTTGCTTCTCAAGACTGCCTAGAAATATTATCACAAAGTGATCACGTGTTCATGGACGGAACATTTTCGTCATGCCCTAAAGGATTTTATTAACTTTATGTACTACACGTAATTTATAAAATGAAACCTTTATCTGTCGTTTATGCGTTATTACCAAAAAAAACACAGACAGTTTATGTAGAACTTTTGATGACTCTCAAAGACACGTGTTCATCAGTGAAGTCATTTTCTATTGATTTTGAACTTGCTATGATATAAGCGATTGAAGAAGTTTTTGAAGACAGCGTTTCCATACATTTGTGCTATTACCATCTTAGTCAAAGTGTGTGGCGTAAAGTCCAAAATCTTGGTTTGGCAACAAAATATACAAAAGACAAAGAATTCCGTTGTTCAGTACGAATGATCAATGCATTGGCCTTTTTACCACTTAATATTATTAAAAAAGGTACCATACCCATACACGTACATAATATATATATATATATTTTTAATTTAAATATATTTTTTATAGGTATGAGCTTATTATATGACATTTTTTCATATGATAATGATGTGGATGATATTTTAACATACTTCGATGTAACATATGTTAATGGGCCGTACAAATTAATTAACAATACGCAAGTTATGTGCTTCAAAAGGAGACCATCTATGTTTGCTCCATATATGTGGAATGTCCACAATGCCACAAAATTAGGTTATAGTAGGACTAATAATGTATCAGAAGGTTGGAACAATAAGTTCCAACATTTAATTAGATTTAAACATCCACATATATATATTGAAGCTTTACAAATGATGAACTCCATTACCTCAATGGAGATTTTAAAACTAAATACAGGTATTCAAATAAATTGTAAAATTAAATCAAATGAAGAATGGCTTAAAAACATATGTAAAACTTCTCAATTTAAAACAAATAGTGAAATTATTAGTTTTTTAAAAACGTATCCTACGTAATTAAACATTAAATTTTTAATATTATCTTAAAATTAATACAAAATTGTTTATCTTTTCATTTTATTAGAATAAACTTTTCAATTATATTATTATATTATACGATTATACGCTGATTATTCAGTATTTATAAATTTTATATTCGGTGTCAATTGTCCTATCAGCGGGTGTCAATAGTCCTATTATTGGGTGTTAAATGTCCTAGATTCAACAAACTCATCAATAGTCAAAAAGTTTCTGCTTGCTTCAAATAACTCCTAAAATATTATTTCATGACTCGTGTAATAAGTACACTTACAATTTTATTTAGTTGATAATTTAAGAGGTATGCAATATTTTTTACAAATTTCAAACAATTATAATCACACATTTATTGGTATATTTTTCTTTAATAAAATAAATAATAATTGATGAAGATTGTTATAAAAATGTATACTACTATAAAACAAATTTTAGTAGAGTAATAATTTGTAAGTACAACAAATTATAATGAAAAATTTCTAAAGTTTTGAATATACTGATTCATGGACCACCATGTCTTTTTCAATTTGATCTAATGACACACAACCTAAAATCAAGATATTTTTATTTAAATTTCATACAATTAATTTGACGAATAATTATTTTAAAATAATGCAAAATTAATTGTATACCATAAAATATGGATGTGATATCAATACCTGTTAAAGCCATTGTAACATCAAATTCATTAATTACTAAATTTAAAACTTCTTCTGCTCCTTTTTGGCCATTAAACGTCAAGCCCCATAATATAGGTTGAGCCAGAAATACCTAAAAATGAAATTTAACTACTATATAAAATTACCAAGATTTGATGAGTCATCAATAGTTATAAACAATAAGTCAAGTACCATTTTGGCCCCAAGAGCCAAAGCTTTAAACACATCAGTTCCGTGTCTTATCCCACAATCAAGATAAACATCAACTCTATGTCCAACTTCTTTTACTATGCCGGGCAACGCTTCTATCTAAAATATATTTTTTTGGGTAGGTAAATGAGTAACAAATGTTTTTAAATTAATCACGTGTCACATACTGTAGCTGGAGATGTATCTAGCTGTCTTCCACCGTGATTGGAAACAAATACACCATTACATCCCATGTCAGCAGCGATTTTTGCATCAGCTGGATTTAAAATACCTTTTATAATTATGGGCAAGTCTGTAATGCTATAACGAAGTATTTATTGAAATATTTTATTGTGATATAGGCATTAGGCATACAAACATGTACACATATTTATAAATAATCTATGTGTATTTAATAATAACCTTTTCAACCATTTGACGTCATCCCAAACCAAACGATCATCAAAAAGACTCATTACATATTTTGTCAAGCCAGAGCCAGAAGTTGTGTTCATTTCTGATAATTCATTGGAAAAATTACCCAACCTAAAGCATATTCCACCAAATAAATGTTATCAATTTTATTATATAATAGCATTGGTTAAAGAAAATTCTATAACCAATAATATTATTATGTTCTTACTTTAAATGACTCGGCAAAGTAAAGTTATTTTTTATATCTTTGTATCGAATACCAAATACAGGTGCATCAACAGTTAACACTAGTGCCTTGTACCCAGATTTTTCTGCTCTTTTCACCAATGATGCAGTTAAATTTCTATAAATTGAATAATAATGTTAATAAATAATTGTACTGCAAATCATAAACAAATGCATTGTTACCGATCTTTATAAATATATAATTGAAACCATTTAACAGTGTTTGGTGCTGCTGCTGCTACCTCTTCCAAACTACATGTAGATAATGTAGAAAGTATAAAAATTGCACCATGACTCCCAGCAGCTAAGTTATTTTTAATTGTAAATTATAAATTAAAAAAATTAAATGTTTTATCTGGTACCTCTAGCAGATGCACATTCACCATCTTCATGAGCCATTTTATGCATAGCACAAGGAGATATGCCAATAGGGACTTTAACTTGTTCGCCTTGGACAGTTAAGCTTAAGTCTCGGTTTCGTACATCACGTAGTACTCGAGGTATAATACGTAATCTTTAAAAAATATATGTATAATGTATATATACATAAATGAAATTTACAATTAAAAAAAAATCTATTTACTTATTAAATGCCTTATTATTAATTGAAAGTGTATATTCTTCACATGCACCACTTTGATAGTAGCCCAAAACCACTCTTGGTAATGTATTAATAGCAAATTTTTCAAAATCTTCAACACATGTAAATTTATTCATCATGTTTAACTATAACCAAAATTAAGTGAAATTTAAACAATACACACATACTAGTGTACCATATTCCAATCTTGACTACAAATTAAATTTTTTAAGAAAGTAATTAAAAGTAGAGATAACATTAAGATAAGTAGACTGAAGGTGGAAGTGTCAAGGATGTTCATGCTTTAAAACAAATCGCTGATTACATATCAGAGCTTTTAAAAAAATGATTAATTAAAATGGTGTTACTTAGTAAGTACTAATAATGTTCATTAGAATATTTAAATTCTAGAGTTATTTGAATTAGGAAAGCCTCAGGGGGAAACAAAAATTGAACTCCATTAGTATTTAATTTCATTATAGTGATATTATACAGGCATCCAACATATAATAGTTTATCAATATAATATAATAATGTAATGTATATTACTTTCACCTGTATAATGAATCCATAAAAACTATTTGTAACCATCAATTGGTCAGTTATACATGGTTCAAACTCTACTATATACAATAGTGTATTAGACCATTAGCATTGATTTTGTTATCTAACTTGGAAATATAAGGATTTGTCAAAGAGAAATTAAAAAAAAGAAACAAATAATAAAAAATAACAACACATAGTTTAATTTGCATAGTTGTATTACAAAATAAAACAAAATATTAACTCAATGTTGTTATTTGTACATTGTACAAGAGGAAACAGTCAGTCGAAGTAGAATCTTATTCAAATAGACCTGAAAATAAAAATGTACAATATTAATACATGAAAAAGGCAAAAGTTTTACAATAAAATAATGATTAATATTAATTTGTACATATTATAAGATAATGGAGAATGATATAGTTAAGTTTTATTTTTACTAAAAGTACTCCTTTGGGAAATAAAATTTGAATGACAGCATTTTACAACCATATTAAATTTTTAACAAAATTAAAGAAAAAATTATTATTAGTAACATACCGAAGCCCATGTCGTCATCTTCTTCTTCACTCTCCTCTTCCTTCTTCTCTTCTTTCTTTTCTACCTTGGCATCAGCAGCTGGGGCATCAGCTAAAATAAAGAATTAGTATCTCATTATATATCATTTTATCATGAAAATAATATTGTATTTCAATTGAATTAAAAAATATATATCATAGTCATACCTGCAGCTCCAGCAGCTGGTACAGCTCCTACAGCTGATCCAATGTTGGAGATTAACTCCTTGACATTTGCGGTTTCTAAAGCTTTAGCAAATAAACCGGGCCAGTAAGGTTCAACTTCAACATTAGCGGCCTTAAGGATGGTTTGGATTTTCTCTCCCTACAAATAACAAAATATAATATTACAATAAATATTAAAATAAAAATTAAATACACTATAATGAAGTGTTTACAAAGAACAGGAAGTTGGTTGTTTCAATGTAAAAAAAAAAAATAACAATTCCTAATTAATCAACAATACTAGAATTTTTGGGGATGAACGGATTTCTAAGAATAAGAACATACTACCATTAACATTTTCAGTGAAGACTATGTTACTAATAATCTTATACTAATCTTTGAATATTAAAGAACAGAAGATACACACAGCTGGTTAGTTTCAAAACTGGCAGCACGAAATATATGTAAACACAACGTAAGTGGTCAGGTTTATATTTAATTAAATTTTAAAAAACCAGATTCGAAAAAAAGAAAATAGCCTAGGGGTACAAATTAATCACTATTATTTACAAACAAGATGGGCAACTACACCATAGCAGCATAGTTCACTTATTTGAATAATATTGGTCTTACGACCAAAATTATGAAGAACAGATTAAAATGAACCCTAGGCCGGGTGTATAATAAATAATGGGAAGACGAACGCTAATGAGTAGCGGTACAATTGAATTTTGAAAATGGTTTTGCAACACGTGCCCATTGTAACGGCCAATGGGGTCGGGGACGCTAAGGGATGCCGGAAAACAGCCAAATTCGCAGGTGAACAATAAAAAATTCAGTGGGTCAGACATAAGTCTTAGACATGTCAAGACTCTATGGGTTGCGATTAGACATCATAGATACACTTAGTATCGGGTCTATGGTGTAAACGTGTTACCCTACGAACGGCGGCTGCGGCAACTTAGGCGGCCGAGGTACACATAACGAGCAAGTGGAATATTTACCGTGACGTCGATGTCGTCGTCAGCCAAGATGAGTGCGGAGTAGACGCAAGCTAATTCTGGTTTGGAGATGGCCATTGTTGATGGATTGAAATGGATGAAAAGTCGAAGTGCCTGAGAAATTGCAAGTTGCCGTCGGCCTTAGCTCAGTAGAGAACAAGCAAGTGACGCGATGGTAAAAAGTGATCGCTGCCGTCGAACGTGTGGTGGGGTTAAGCGGCTATGCGGTGCGCGATCAGTGTAGCCAACATTATGGATGATCAGTTCGGTGATACCCCGGTTCTCCTATAACGTGATAATGTGATAAAGATTTCGGGAGCTCATACCAACCAAAAAAAAAAAAGAATATAATCCAAACATTCCGAACGACATTTTTAAATCAATAGATAGGTGACTGGAACTGGGCCTCGAAGTTAATAAATATAAATCTTTAAGTTTACGTTCATCGTGATAGAACCACTGAGTAATGTGACACATGCAATTCAAAAACACTCCAACTATAGGTTATTTAAATAATTAAATATGAGAAATCAATTGTTTTTTGTTGTGAACTAAATTATTATTTATTTTGTATATTTTAGTAAAAAAAGCAAAATATTTATCTTTTATTATCACTCGGTTCTTATCAAACGACTTGTTGATAATACGCCGATAGCTCGTGCCGAGAGTGATTGATATTTAGTATTTAGTAAATAAGAATACTATTTACTCAAATTTTCTAATTTTTACACGATACTTTTTCAATTTACGTTAGTAAATAATTCAATTAACTACTTGATTATTGTTAAATTTAAATTTTAGTAATTTAATTAAGTAAATAATTTTGAAATGAGTGATATTAAAGAAGAAGATTGGAATTTACCACCGTGCAAATATGAGTGTGAGATTCGTCAAAAATGTTATTGTATTATAAGTTATGGTTCGATCACAAATGTAAGTTAGTTTGTATATTGAAATTATATTTCTTATACTTAGACTCCTGTTCATGACATAAGCCAATATAAAATCTCAAGTTTGTAATTAAAATGTTGCTATACACACAATGGAAAAATAACTAATTAATAATTATATTTATAAGATAGAACTCTGTTAAATTGAAGTTTTAGAAAATGTTATAAGATCTTGTTTTGTTAATAATCAAACATATGCAAACAAATTATATTACATATTTAAGACAAGATATCAATATTTTGAAAATAATAACATTAATAACTTTTGCCTAATAAATTTATTGATATAATATATTATGAGATAGGTACCTACTGGAAAGTAAAAATATAATGAAAATAAAATATTTCATATTAATATAAATTAGTTGCATTTGTGATTGGATTGTAGTAGTGTATTTAATGTATAATGAAATTAATCTTATGAATAAAAAAAATGTGTCCTAAGAATGATTTAGTATTATAAAAAGTTATTTTATCTTTATGAAAAAAATTTTAAATTCATCATCTATCCGTTTTTAAAATCCAATTTTTCATTTGTATGTTATATAATTTTATACCTAAAAATTCATGATAAGTAATATTTATAATTAATGTTAATATTTTTAAATATGATAAATACATATTTATAAGGAAATGATTCATTGAATAAAAAATAGTAGACTTTTTGTAATACATGTTTGAATATCAGTTAACTTTTGAAGTATAATAATTAACATGAATCATAATCTTTTTTTTATTTAACATGTGTTTATTTGTTTTAGATTTGGATCATACAGCAGATATTCAGTAAGTATTTTTATAAAGTAACTGAAATACTTATAGTTACTATTATATTTATAAATATTATTAGGGGGCCTGTATTTTTTATTACTTTGTAGAAGAGTCAGAGTCTGGATTAAATTTATTTTATTTTATGTATAGAGTGTACATCGAACATTAAAATTGCCTATTATTCAAAACAATTTATTATTCTTAAAATAATATATTGTATATATTATATTTTGACATCTTTAAAATTTAAAGTGCATATTTTTGATTCATATGAGCATGCACATTTAATAGATTTTAAGTGCATTTATTTGACATTCTTGATTATTAGTTAATTATTAAGGAACTTTTGATTATAAATGTAATATAGTAATAATTATTACTGACTTATCTTTACAGAATACATGCATGGGGAGATACTTTGATTGAAGCATTTGAACAATGTGCCAATGCCATGTTTCATTATATGACTGAGGTTGATTATATAGAGATGAAAGAATCTTACGATATAGAAGTTGAAGGTCATGATATGGTCACACTTTTATACAATTTTCTTGATGAATTATTATTCATATTTAGTGCTGAACCTAATTATATTGCAAGAGTAAGCTATCAATTATAGTTTTACAATTCTAAAGTCCTTATACTTGTTATTATGTATTTAATTAATGTAATATATTTCAATTTAGAAAGTAAAAATAGAAGAATTTGATACTACATCATTCAAAATTAAAGCCAAAGGGTTTGGTGAAGAGTTTCAACTTGGTAAACATCCTCAAGGGACAGAAATAAAAGCTATAACATTTGCAAATATGCAAATACATGAAAACGAAGGAAAATGTGAAGTATTTGTAATTTTAGATATTTAGTAATTAATTAGTTAATTGTTTATAATTGTTATTGAAAAAAACTTGTAAGATCAGGATAAATTGTATTATTTAAAATATAATCAAAAATATTTACATTATCACATATCTATATTTATGTATGGATGAGTATTATTTATAACATGACATTTGAATAATGATCTATAAATATTATTAAAATAAGAGAGTCTTAAGCCATACAATATAATGACAAATATATGTAAGAGCCACGATCCAATTTGAAGATGGATTTAAATACTTAAAATTACTCTTACAGCCATTTGGATTTTTAGAAGATCCTTTTGTAATTGATGTTGTTGAAAATGAATGTCCAGTATTAAAATCCATTTTAACGGTTACATGTGTTATATAGTTGATTTTATTTAGCCCTTAGAAAGTTGGAAACAAATGGAAGATGATAGAAATGAAGCAGTTAAGATACATTTTTGAAACATGTGCCTGCTATGAAATATCCAACAATTTATACATTTATACAGTAGACCCTCGATAGTTCGCACAAATTCAGACAGAGCATCGTCCGGATTATCGGAGGTTTTTCTAGAATACCTACTCAAATGACTAAGATTTTTATTTTTATTTCCACCATCTTTATATTTATTATATTTTAAGTACAAAAATAGTAAATAACTAACATAATGAAAGTATAGTAGTCGGTAATTTTTTCCTGAGTAATAATTTTAATTTTAATTTAAAATGCAAATTCTCTTAATTTACGTACCAACAAAATATCAGTGCTATCCATGTTCTGATATTCTGACCATTGCAATACAGTATTAACTGCATTAACAGCTTCTGAAGGAGAAACTCTTTCATCCTCGTCATCAATTATCGTATATTGTATTTAAGAACAAATGGATTTATATGCTGTTCGATTTACCACGCTCACCGGATTACCTGGGGTCTGTCAGGTTAGAAAAAAATCATTCTTCTGATTTAAAATTGGCCTGTTTATTTTTGAATGTTTAAATCTCTATATTGAATAAATCAATGAATTCTTAGAAATCTTCATTATTTTCATATTTTCATATTCTCTTTATTTGTTGAATATCTTTGGAATATATTATCTTTATTTTTCAGTATGGTTAAAAGTTTTTTGATTTAATTTTAATGAGAAAGATATTTTTAAATCCGAATTGTTATAAATTATAATTTTTTTCATCATAAAAAGTGTTTATTGAAATTCAATAAAATAAGTAGGAAAGTTGAGGAGGAAAGCGGCCATTGGTGACATCTTAAGGATATTATTTGTTTCAGTGGCATTTATTATCACATAATATGTTACAAAGATTTTTATATTTTTTTGTATTGAAGCTAGCAGGGTACTTGAAAATGTATATACAGTGAAACCTGACTTAACGGACACCTGTATGTAACGGACAAAATGACCTGGTCCCGGCAAAAAGATAGGCATTCCAATGTATTTCGACCTGTCTATAACGGACTCCTTCTATTACGGACACGGACACTAATATTTAACCTGACAATTTCATAACGGACAAAAATACATACAATGAAATATATGATCATACAACTCTTGTAAGTGTAAACTGTTGTTAATGTTAAATTTGGCATCGGTAAAACGCAAGTAGCCGAAGTTTTAAAAATGTATAATAAATTTATAATGTGCCATTGTTGTATGTAATATAAAAATAATAATTAAAATTAAATTTATAATGTATGTGTATAATATATAATATTAATAAAGATTATACCTAACACATATTATAAAATATAAAACAATACAAATGTACGTAAAAATTGTATAGATCATGTTTGAAGATTAATTTTATTTTTAAAACATTGAAACCTGTCTACAACGGACACCTGTCTATAATGGACAATTATTTTGGTCCAGTGACTGTCCGCTATATACAGGTTTCACTGTACTATATTTTTTTTAATGATGGCAGTCTTTAATAATTATTAATAATTATAGTCAAATTCGTTAAATAAATGGCCTTCATAATTATGAACGTGCACATATCAATTACTTATTTTTTTGCTGAAAAAATAAATGCTGATTTTTCTTTCAAATTCTCCAATACTTTATTTGATATATTTTGTCAATATTTCTTGAGAATACACTTTTAAACAAAATAATTTACAAGACACTGTTTAAATACTGCAAGATTACTTAAATAATTTCAAATTAACAAAAGGAAATAAAAAAAGATAAAACAAATATTTATTATTGGGATGTATACTTGCATGTAAACATAAATAGTTTTTAAATTAAAAATCTAAGATTACTTAAAAGTTAAAACCCTTTTTTGTGTTTAAGGCTTGTCCGTTCCCCAGAGTTCAGATTTAGTATGGCTCTTGAATCATGATACAATTCTTGTGACCAATCAACATTCAATAACTATAATTAATTTAAGATGATTGATTAAAACAATAATATGTAGAATGTAAGTGAAATGATTAAAAATTGTATATTTTTACATTGTTGTATGTAGTACACAGAATTGAGTATGGAATAGAAAGACTCAGCAAAAATGATACAGTTGGTAGCCAAACGTTGTCCACACCTAAAACATGTATTAGTTGTTACTTATTAGGAATGATCTAATACTTTTTGCTGACTTTGTTCATATTGTTCCATAATATATGTCAATTTGTTCTTTTGAAATTGGAATCATCATATATTTTGACCTATGTGCTATGTTGAAGGCTGATTAATAGTATATAAGTTATAGAAGTGTTTGTTTCATTCAACCATGTACACAATTATTATAGTTGTCAATTCATCAAGTTCAAATAATTTCATGTAATTGTGTAACTTTGAAACATAGTTTTGACAGTGAACTAAAGCAATTCGGCAAAAAATAAAATAAAAAAAATAATACTTTAAGTTATCAGAAAGTTGTCAAATACTAGACTTTGATAGATCCTAAGTATGACAAGGTCTAATCAGAAACGGCGATTCAAATCAGATGAGTTTAATTTTATTATTTGGAACTTAGTAAGTATAGGTATCTAAATTAAAATAAATATGCATGATATGTTAAATGTGAACAACGTGTGGAAGACAAAGAATATTTTGATGTTTAATTTTTTGTTTTGACATAGTGAGGCATGTATAAAGTTTAAACGGACAACAAGAATTGCATCTTAGAAAAGATAATAATGAACTGCATTTAAATGAGCTGTTGGTAATTAATCATTATCTTACATTTAAATAATTTTTTTTCTTATTATTTCAAGCTTCGGCTATTATGGTCATTAGCTATGGGGTAGTAACAGTTGGTATTCAGAACCGTTGGTTTTTGGAACATGTATGTGTGTATGACACTAAAGATCCGGGAGCTAGTGACGCCGGACGGTGCTTAACCGCAGCACTGTCGCACTGATCAGCGACTGCGGCTAACCACTGCGTCACACTATACCCCTGTTTATTAACTAAGTATCTAAAAATGTAAAAGATTAGTAGAATATAAAAAAATTGAATGTATCGGGATAACATTTTTTTTGCAATAATTACCTATAATATATTATCTAGCAACCGTGGTAAATGAGTATTAGGAAACTACGAAAAAATTAATTTAGTTTTCTATAAAATAATAGTATTTTAAGTATCTATTGACTATTTCCCTATTGTTCCTTCTCAGCACCCTCTTATACATAGGTACGTACCTGTGTACTGTTTAGTACGAGTACCTATGTATTTAAACTCATGTTGAATGTGAAAAAAAATCTGTAACAGCTCACGGATTTAAATTGTAGGATACAACTAATAGTACTTTAGAAATGCATTAAATAATTTGGAAATTAGTTAAAGTCATTTGGCACAGAGAAAAAATTTAATATTTTAAATACAGGTTGGTTTTTTAGACGTACACCCACTTTTTGGCCGTGAAAATGCTCTAATTTGAAATGTTTTTTCAATGTTCAAGTTACCGTTAAAACCATGTTTTCCTTTATTTTTTTTCATGCCACCATTTGTATGTCCTGTGGCGATATAAAGTTTTGTTTTTAAAATGGGAACACCCCGTTTTCACTGCGGTATTTTATTGAGGTAATTTTTCTGTAAATTTTGATGTAGGTACCGAAATTGAAATTCGAACGAGTAGTTTTTGAATTGTTCTAATTAAAGTGTTAGAAAAATACCTAATATTATGATATAATTTGTAATTACATGTTATCGCTAGTGGTAAACCACCCTGGAAAACCGTAGAGATGCTATTACTGGAAAACACAGGGGGAAATACCAAATGGCTTGAGGATTGGATGACGGAGAACCCTGATGGACAAAACATTGTTACCAATCCAACTTCCAAGCAACCAGGCTTCGATCTGCCTAGACAAATTTGGGTGACCCTAAATCGCATTAGGACCGGCCATAGAAGATGTAACCACATGATGTTCAAATTAAAATTACACACTACTCCTTCATGTGACTGTGGAAATGATATGCAAACAATCTCTCATATAGCAACTGAATGCCCGTTCCGTGCATTCAAAGGCACTATAAATGATATCCATACAGCTAAAATGGATGTGATTGATTGGATACGAAATCTGGACATGAATCTATAGCCTATAGTTCCAAATTCATCTCAGCTATAATAGTTACCATCTGTCATATTAGTCATATTATTATTTTATTATTTTATTTTATTTTATTATTATTATTCTTATCCTTTTACATATAGTTTTGTTATTATTTACACGTTTAAATTTGTTGCTCTACTTTGTCATACGAAATATATATCGCTAGTGGTTATTAATTCGAGATAACCCGAATTTCACACTTTTCACACGCAATTTTAATGTTGAATACTCCGAAGTGTTCGGAATTTTGATTACGTTACATTGAAATTTCCAGATAAATTAATTCAATAATATTTTGCGTGAAAAACATTGTGTTCCCATTTGAAAAAAAAAGTTCGTATCGCCACGGGGAATACCTAAGGTTGTATGAAAAAAAGTAAAACTTATTTTTTACGGTAACTCGCAACATTGAAAAAAAAAATTCAAATTTTACGGCCGAAAAAGGAGGTGAGCACGTCTAAAAAATCAACCTATACCGTGTGTTCAATTTTAAAGGTAACAGGAAATATTTCATTCCTGTGACCTTGAATTTGATTAGGGGTTTTTATACTGCATATAGGACTTATAAATACATATTTTTTTAATAAATTCAAATTTTTAATTTTTTTTTATTAGCGCATGCGCAGTAAAATAAAAATTTCTTAAATAGCAACCACTATTTTGGAGACCGGATTTCGATTTCTTTATTTTTTCTGAACAACTTTGATCTTTACAGTTTGTTGATATCTTCAAAATTGCCATTTTTATGACGGTCGAAATTTTAAAATAGTTAATTCGTAAATATCGCATTTTTCAACGCTGTATCTTAATTTATAGGTATAGGTATCTTAATTTATAACAATTTATTAAATTAAAAAATTAATTAAATAAATTGTTATAATAATACCTATAAATTAAGATAGAGCGTTGAAAAATGCGATATTTACGAATAACTATTTTAAAACTTTCGACCGTCATAAAAATGGCAATTTTGAAGATATCAACAAACTGTAAAGATCAAAGTTGTTCAGAAAAAATAAAGAAATCGAAATCCGGTCTCCAAAATAGTGGTTGCTATTTAAGAAATTTTTATTTTACTGCGCATGCGCTGATAAAAAAAAATTAAAAATTTGAATTTATTAATAAAATATATATTTATAAATCCTATATGCAGTACAAAAACCCCGAATCAAATTCAAGGTCACATGATCGAAATATTTCCTGTTACCTTTAAAATTGAACACACGGTATAATAATAGTAGGTATATAATATTGTATATGGTATAATCGCTTTAAGACCGTGATGGTAATAATCATAGGTATATTCATATATATCTTGATACATGGTACCACAGATTATATTCAATAAATATAAATTATTTAATCTGAGGTACAACTACGTATAAAGATAAGGTTATACGAATATGTGAATAATTCAATAACGCGTGTTCGTTACACGCAGGTGTGTAATATTATTTTTCAGTTTCATTTATATCAAAAAATAACATTAATAAAAATAGTTGTCAAATAAAAATCAAATAACTCACCAAAGTATATTCGCTACGCCATCTGTGCAGTTCGTCCAAGTTTGATAACTTTTATTATTTCTTTTCGATAGGAATATTTTTTACCACACCTACGGTGATCAAAATACTAAGCGGATACGTTTGTAATTAAAAATATCTAAAGAAAATTAAAAAATGTATAGTTTCTATTGCCACAGGACACCCTTAAGTCAGTACGAAAAAAGGTTATTGAAGACATAGGTTTTATGGTAACTGAAACATTTAAAAAAAAATCTAAATTTAAGCATTTTTACGGCCAAAAAAGGGAGCTTGGTTAAAAAATCACCCTGTAAAATTAAATATATATATATTTTTATATAAAAGTTTTAGTTTTGTATTAAATAAATTATGTTTTTACTTGTAAATAAGTTTATTTAAATTATATATCGGAATTAAATTAATTTTTTTTCTTGACAGCTATTGTATTATAAAAAACATTTTAAAACCATATGACATACATACAAAAAATGAATTAAATGCCCTCAAAATGCAAAATACAAGTTTAATATTAGGTACACTCCCCGATATAGGTATAAATTGAACTTTGTAATTGGAAAATATTGTACTAAACCATAAAAAATGCATTTTCATTCAATATTTGTGCTCTAATTATACCCGTGAGTCATTACAATACAGTTATATGTCATTACACGAGTCAAATTAAAAAATGTTTTATGTGGATATTAAACATATGATTTTTCATTGGTTCATGGCCATATAATTTGTAGGAATCACAGAAATTTCATAATGAAAAATTAAGAGCATAACGAAACCACAGTCAATGTGTGCTTTATTGCAGAGTACTAATTTATACTTTTTCGCCACTAAATATATGTTTATTTTATAAACTATATATAAATTACTTACTTTATATTCTAGAAATCTGAAATACCTAATCGTGTAGGTTCGTATGGTTAGTGTTTAGTAGTAGTAGACTACTACTTCATCAATGAATGGGTGTACTTTTTGATTGATTAATTACATAAAGTTAATAATAAAAAAATAGGTAATGAATATTAAATAAATTTAATGTTTACCATTAAAACTCATAAGCATTTTATCACCCGAAAAAGTATTAAGTGACATTTTGATAAATTAAATATACTTCGGAGTAAATGTTCGTAGTTCGATTAAAATAACGGGCCCGGTTGACAGCAGGTAACATCCATCTTGAATCTTGATGTAGGTTAGGTATATTTTCTTAACACTATGATTAATTTTTAATTCCTTTTCGCAATGGAAATAGCCAAAATAGGTGATGGGTCGTTGAACGAAAGACAACTTTATATAGTTGCACATACAAATCAGTCATAGTTATTATAGCGAATTAGAAATTAGGTAATCATGATAGATTTTAATGATCTCTTTTACGAATGATCAAGGTGTTGACACCGAATCTTATCAAATGCGTTAAATTGTCTAATAACACCATATCACCGTCCTTATTTACATGCTCTTAAACTTCAAAATCATTCATTGTCAAATACATCCCACGTAAGCATTTCCGTTTCCCAAAGGTTTAACATCCCTCCATTCTCATTTACTTCTCCCGCATTAGACAAATTATTACTATAAATATGCATGAGTTATATAATGTGTAATAATACTGTTGACATTATTATTTATTATAATATATGTATAGATGCCGGTATAAATAAAACATTAATGACATACGGTAAAAAATGATTGAAGCTGAAAACACACTTATAATGACGTATTATTAGATAATTTTAAATTGTTAGTACTTTATAAAAAATCATTTATAGGAATAAATACCAAATGTGTTATTAATAGGTTTGTTTAATGTAGAATTAAGTAAAACATTTAAATGTCCTTAGATTTTTTCTTTTTAAAACATTAAAAAAAGATGCAGTTTTTTAAGTCTACTAATGATTTTTGTTCAACAAAATATTTCACTAACTTATATAATACTATTAACATAATTTTTACTATTATAAAATTATTAAATTTTGCTTGATTTAGTAAAATAATTATTCGATTTTGCGTTCTAAGACTTGATGAATTTATTAAATTAATGAAATCACGTTTAAGCCCTCTATGACTATATTGTACATTGGATCTACAAACAATATTGTTGTAAAAAATGAGATATTCCAGTAGGTGGTAGGTCTGTGAATTTGGCAAACAAAATGAATCATCAGTATAAGTTTAGTAATATGATAAAATATATACTACCGTTAAATATACTTATTAATTTCTGTATCGGGTTAATTAATGAAATGAACAAGTTAACAGAAGTTTTTTCGCCATTGGAGTTATCACATAGATGTTTGGTGTTGACGTTTGAGACTATACTCGTGCTTGGAGTTGAAAGGTAAGTGAGGGATGGAAAAAAAAACTATATACTTGAACACCTACCATGCTAGTTTGGACGTGGCATTTTTATTTTTTGGAATTCGTGGTTATGATTTATTTTTGAAGTTACAAAAACTGTTGAAACATGACATTGGTGGCTAAAACTGTTTCTTTTTTTTCATTTTGGTTTTAATTATTGAGACTTTTTCAGAATCCACAATATGATAATACTGACAAATAAGTCAATTCTAAACGAATAAATTTTTGAAACATAAACAAATATGAATTATCAATGGGTGGGAAAGTACTATATTATTTAAATTAATATTTTTAACTTTTATAATCTGTCTCTGAGAGTATATATTCAATTTGTTCGAATAATATTAAACCGGTCTTAAAATGATAAATAAATATTTAGCTGAATAAAGTGAATAACAGGTTCATAGAACTAATACATTTTGGCAACATTTTCATGGTGTTCTATATCTTAAAGTTTCTTGAATGCCTCGTATAGTGCCTTTGATGTGTTTATAAACTATTTAGTGTTAGTACTTTTTGGCTAGTGCGTGTCCTTAACAACGTCTGTTTGAAATATTTGTCGTTAATATCGCTAAAACAGAAAATTGTTAAGTTGGTACACTAAAATAAAAATACATTTAGATTTTATAATTGTTTCGTAGTTGTGCACTTGTGCTTCTGCAGAGCATTATACATATAGCGATGTAAGACTAAATTAATCACAAACGTTATACTTAGCATAGGCGACTATAACTTAGACATTTTGTTTAGAGCATGCAGAAGCAAATAATAATATACCCTACCACTTTATGAACCATTCAGAATATAATTATTGTGTTTTATAATAATTATCTCACTATTTAAGTTGAATTTTTCAAAAAAAATTATGGAAAACCATAAATCAGTAAATTTTTTAATAGCTATGGCAAGAATTCAAGATCACAGTATTTTTTAAAACATTCATATAATGTTATAATGGAAAGTGAATAATGCTTTTTTTTAAAAAAATAAACAAAATATCCTGCCGCTTTAACATTACAGTTATGAATTTAAGCCGGGTTGCTATAATATAAAATAATAATATGTAATTTTGTTTAGTTGCTAGCTTTTATTAGAAATAAGGAATATGAAAATTAAAAATGTAGGTAAGCAATTTGGTAATCCAAAATTTCGGTTATATGTCTTAGAGTGAGCAGCTGCATACCTTGCAATCCCTGCGAACGCCTATGATTAAGTTATTATATTATATTAAAATATCTTTGCTACCATAATTATTCAAATATAGTTATTTTGTATCAACACTATAAGCCATAAGGAATGCAATTAAAATGATCGCATATTTAATCATAAATCATAATAGATTACGAATAAAACAACACATTTTTAGCGGAGTATTTAATTATTGTACGTAACTACTTTTTTCAGGTTTCAAAGAAAGACAGATGAATAGGTAACGTCGTAACGATTTCAATTCCAAGAATATCAAATAATCATTTTTCGCCGAGAACTTAATGAAAAATAATATCTCTGACAATACAGAATTATCAACAACAAAACTATAGAACATTTTTTCGGTTGGATTTCTTAGAAAAAAATACATTGAACTTTGGCTTTATCACGGGTATTTATTAATTACAATACCTCAAATGCTACGGAACTAAAACTATATTATTTACTTCTTTTTGGTATTTTTTTTACTTAAATTAAAAAAAATAATGGTTATACATCTTAACCAATAAATCATGTTAATATAACATTATATTTTATATTTTATTTAGTATTACAGAGGATATTTAAATAAGTAAATCTTAAAAAATCACCCTTATTTTTAAATAGATTAATATTTAAGAGAATATGTTATTATTAGTAAACTCATTAGCGGTATTTTGATGGGTTATCGTTGTGTTGATTGTCATATCTTTGTTTAATATTAACGCAATGCTTACATGTCTAAATGTTTATTGTTATATGAAATTATAATTAATGTCATTAATTTAACTACTCACTGGTTAAAATCACTTACCATTATGTTTTGTATTTTCATGTTTATCTGAGGAAAATTGGTAAATCTAACTATATTGTTTTCATAATGTAGTTGGTTTAAATTTATGTTCATTGACAAAAAAAAAAATTAAATATGTAAAATGTATCTACACGGTACATTTGCTGCTGTATTATTAAGATATTTGGCAGTTATCCAGTATAAAATCGATTTACTCAAAATTACTTTTATAAAAAAAATCCTTTACCTTTTAGTTATTACAAATTATGAAATCTTATCAAGCAAGCAATATTATAAAATATTTAAAAATGTCTTCATTTTGTGGATTATTTTCGGTGAATAAATACTTACCGCGATGAAAATACTGAGGTTATATTTTAAATTTATTTTTTATACTTTTCATTATACTCACCAATTCCAACAAATATATTTATATTTTATAATTTATGAATAGTGCACAGAAAATATAAGAGAATTTAGGTTTAATTTTCATAAAATATTAATTTTGAATTTAAATATTTAATATATAAAATGTCGATAGTTTTAAGGTTTTCAGAATTTTATTTTATAAAAATGTCTAGTTTTAATATTAAAGACGAGTAATTACGAGACATATTTTATTTACATTATAGATGTTTGATATTATGTGTCTTATTTTTTGAACATTTTAACAGTCTAAAAATTAAAATATTAATATACAATTATTTCTACTCTTCATAGTTAATACAATATATATATAATTTTGTCTCCTAATATAAAAATTTAATAAAAAGCTTAATTTTTTCTAATTAATTCTTAACATAATATTGAATATAGTAACTGACAGTTGTTTCTTTTAAATTGCTCTAAAAGTGTTCTAACAATTAATTAAAAATTGGACATTAAACTAGTGTTTTTGGAATTTATTTTTAATTAATTTGAAAATTATGAATAAAGATTAAACTTTATTATAAAGCGTATAACATTAGGCAAATTATTATTTGTATTGGTATCCAGATTGTTTAAATAATATCTGAAAAAAAATCTGGAAGTTTCAGCATTTGTAGATTCCAATGTAAAAAATTATTTTCGCACGTAATTAATATTTTTTGGAAAATACAGTAATAGTAATTTCTGAAAAATTCTGAAAGATATGCATATTTTAAAAATATTTAGTAGAGTAATTTGATAGTCATTTAGATTGTATCTACTTATTTGGTTTGCACTAGGTATAATTGTGTAATCGTCGTATATAATTTTCATAAAACCCAAAATGACTTGTCTTACAAAGCGTTAAATACTTGCTGGACGGGAATAAAAATTATATTCATTTTTTCCTAATTATACTTCATATCTGTATCCAATTTAGTTATAATTAATTAATGAATTAAAATTTTGTAAGATCTTTTAATTTAAATTGCTTTACTCTCAATGTTTGTTGATCGTAAAACAAATTATTAAATGTCTCTGTATTAGTACGACACTAACGAATAACTATATATTATATATATATATATATATATATATATAATATGATATAATTTTATTTTTATAGTAAAAACATTAAAAACATGCAAGTATTTAAAAATATCTAATAAATATATTGTATTCTTTAATAGTTGTTTTACGTTAAATTCAGTCTTATTTTTTTCTTAAATTTAATTTTAAAATGAAAACAAAGTAAAATAATTGTTTATTGTAAACGTTTCAATAATGATTCTGATTTAACTGACCATGCTTCTATATATTTTGTCATTATTCTGTACCCATTGTTGTTTTTATTTTTAATTAAACATTCCATTTCTTCATAAACACAATAGCTATAATCCTCTAATATTGTTGCTATAAATTGTATGAAAAGTATAATATTATGTTATAAATATGTATAATTATTCATTGTCGAGAAAAACAAAAGACATAGTTATAAATACTTTAGTAGGTGTAATATTTAAAGTTGCATTCAATCCTTAATTATTGAATTTGAAAGCGAGCTAAATTTAATTGTTCGTCGAAATGCGATAGCAAAATTATACTGCTACTATCACCGTTCTATAAAGAATACTAAGACCATTTTTTGTCATAAAATATATTATATTTTGATGTTGCTTTATAAATACCATTTTGATAATTAGAAATAATTGCAGTCGTTGCCTTTAATATTTGAGGTAATTGTGTTTAACTTATGTTCATTTTTGGAATTTCGGTCCTGAGGTGTTTTGGGAAAGGACTTAATAATATCTTATAATTCTTATTAAATACATTCTATAAGTAGTTAGAAGCTTAAAATTTAAATCGTGATCGAAACAACTTTTAAAAGGTTAGGTATCCTTTGAAAGTTACTTTTTTAGAGTATAATATTCATACTATGATCACTTTTTGGTAAATATTTTACATTGTGTTTCAGCTCAGTGTTAAATTTCATCTTGCTGTTCATTTATTAGAAAGTGAGTAAATTCAGTGTTTTATTAAAAGCCATTCTACTAACTGCTGTATAACCAGAAGTAATGGATAAGGAATTATATAATTTTTCAACTGTTAGAAATTTTTAACGTTTTAAAAATGATAACACACTCAAAATGTTGTTCATTGTTTGTTGGTTTTCAATTTCAGTACACATTGATAAATACAAATTGTATACTTCCATGTTCAGTGTCGAACCGTTCGATAAAAATTGTGTAATATATAAAAGCAATTTCATTCGCCAAGTGCTATTAACTTGAGGTTTAAATTAATGATGTACTCGAGATGATTTTTATTTACGATAATCATTTTCAATAGATAAAAAACTTTCCAATGAATTAAATTGAAATAGTTAGGATTGATTTACTGATTTATAACTGTACTGATGACATTATTATATATGTATAATGTATATTATTTACTAAGGAAAGTATACAGATCCAAAAAATATAATTACAACTTGCATTTGAATAAGCAAATTTACATGTTTATAATAAGTATACATTTCCAATAATCTAAACGTATTTTATTGATTTGAACAAATCATTTCTGATGAATAAAAGTACTTGTTAAATTGAATCATCAATACATTTGTTATTTATACATCTAAAGTATAGGATATTTTTTTTAGCAAAACTGATTTATTATTAATAGTGGTATTTATGGAATTCAGAGTGTTACTAGTATTGGTTATTAATTAAAAGGGTTAATATATTATAGTTTATAATTTAGTCGTACCATTTGTGGGGAAAATTATGTATAATTATATTAGGACGAATCTTATTGTACGCATAATATTAACTCTAGAACATATTTTTAGTGTGCACTTACGCATTTATTTATTAACTGTACTATGTATTATACATTTAATTTTGGTAATTATTTATAATATATAAAAACTAAATAATACACTAATATATGACATAAATGGCCGTAGTTATGAATTAACGCAATAAAAACAGATAGAATATGCTTATTAAAAACATTATGCATCGAATAAAAGAAATATTACGATTAAGAAAATTACAAACATTTTCCCGTTATTTTTTATTGCTTCGTATGCACAGATAAAATTTTGATTTACAATGTGATAACATTGTTATCTGTTAATGCTAAAACGGTTTTAAATAAAAAAATTTAATAAAATGTTAACATAATTATACAATAGTAGTTTTGGTTATCTGCATATAGTTAACGCACGACCAAATCCGCCACATGGGTGTGTTAGTGCTCATGCGGCTGAATTTTCTACACAGGCTTTATACTAAAATACGGTTACTGTTCGTTTCGGTTTTTTTTAAACCTACATTTTGTATAACGGTATTTTTCAAGAACGCTTTTATGAATAGCACTATTCGCAGATTCTTGGTACTGGACTTCACACTGAATGTGTCACAGCTAGGTTGGATCCAGAGTTCTTGAGAAGAAGGGTAGATGATGGATTTGTGTTTCTGATAAGTATAAGCTCCATGGAGGTAGGCTCCACGAGAATCATCGAAATTCATGAGTTATAGTGAATGAGTATCTGTATTGATTCACTAAAAATTTCCTTTCATATCTTCGGAGATGGGACTTAAGAGAAACACAACTACAAATGTCTTATTTTATTTAATTTTCATACACTTTTTTGAAGATAAAAAATATCAAACATTTTTACATTACACATTTTTAATTAAATAATAGAGTTTAAAGTATAGTTTCTGTTAATGATATATAATTTAGTTATTTATGAAACATGCGAATACATAATAAATATGATAATTTAATTGTAATGATCTTTAGAATTATGTTTTTATGACCTATATATGGACGTATATTACAAATGGTTTATTCGGTGTTTTTATAACTTTTTAATGTGATATGAATTCCGAGTAAATAAATAAAATTATTGCTAAATAATTGTAATATACTTATAGAAGAATTAATATAATTAATACAAATTGTTAATTTCTGTACTAACGTTAGTCCGGAAATAAAATTATTATTAATGAGTAGTTTCCAATTGTTTAAAAATATAGTACAACCAAAAAATATTTTGTGGGTGACTTTTTGCCGATCGCCTAAGTGATAGGTTTTAATAATTTGAACTATAAAATGTTTATTTGACGAATAATAATGACGCATAAAAAATAATAATAAGCACCTATTTTAATATTTTGGTTCTATTTTTTGACGAGTTATAATCCATTTTTTTCAAATTTATTTTAAGTAATTGATACTTTTAATAATAATGTAGTACGATGGTTCACGGACCGTACAGTGAATTAACTAAAAGCAATAAAAGATTATGGAGCGGAATTAATGCAATGCACAATGGTATATGTGATTTCACTATTTCACTATATTGCAAAGTTTTGAAGAAAAAACGTTTGAGATCAAGTACTCTTCATCGTTCCACTACTTTCGTATAAACTAATATTTAACTTTAAATAATTAAAGCCAGTAAACTATTTGGCCAATATAAGCTACCAAAATGTTTAGCATACATTTCGAATTGGTAGTTGAAGTATAACATATAAAGTAGTTCTATGGAATTGGGTTATTCGAAAAAGTATTTTAGCTTTCGAAAATATCGCGAAAGTCAAGACAATAATAACCTTTCACCCATAGAGATATCGTACTTAAACGTTAAGAAAATTATAATCGTTTGAGAACATCGTATTTCAAGGACTAATTACTAATTACTATTTACATTCATTTATAATTAAGAAAATTACGAAAAAAATAACCAATTAACATACATCTGATTAATAATGTATTAATAATTGTTGCATTATTTCAGCGAAATTCTATTCCATTTAAAAATAAAATACTCTCAATACTTTAAAAAGTATGGGGGAAATAGAAAATATTAAAGACAACTATTTTTCATGAACTTCAAACTATATCAGCTTTTCAATTATATGAAGAAAATAATATACAAAATCACAAACATGACATTATTATACATATTATTTATACACAATGAAAAAAGGCGTCTTGAATAGGCAATATTGGTACGGATATGCATTAGGTACCATCTCACGGTATTCGACGATTTTTGACACCTAACCGACATTTTTATATTATGATTATAATAATATGTGAAAAGGAGTCTTCTATATAGCTCACAGGTAATTTTAGTATCGATATATTGTGTGAAGTACAAATTCCCGGGTCTACACTTTTACAATAATCTGACGGTGTAATCTTTGAAATTTGTCATCTAAACAACGTAAAAACAAACGAACAAATAATTTGGTGTAAAATTTTCCAAAACATCAGCCCATAAGTGAAATATCCTATTAATTGTAGAAATCCATATGGCAATCTTCTTTTGAAAATCCTACTGTATAACACGTCCACAAAACTTTTTTGTTCAATGGTTTGTCTCTTTAAATAGAAAATTCGCTGAAAAGTTTTTCCAAAATATGTGAAAAAGTACCAAGAATTGTCAACGCAGACGTGCAGATTTTCGACAAATGTATTTAATTTACAATAATAGATTCTCATCAAATGTGTTTTTTTTTTTAATCATCAATAATAAAAATAAAATAGTTATAAATTATACAAATGTAATACATTTGAAAGTCTTCAAAATTAGTTTCAAAGAAAAACAACACTTCGTATATTCTTTCAAAATGTGTTCATTGAAATGCGTATATAGATGGGCAGGTTAGAGTTGCACTAAGAAATGTCTAGTCGTAAACAACTAGCTTTGTTATTAATAATTATAAGCCATTCGTACGATTCGTAAAACTCATTTCTTACGCCTGTACAAATATATGTATATAGTTACTTATAAACTGAGCGTTAATATTATTTCTGAAAAAGTTAAATTATGGTCTGTGTACACATCACAGGTGGAGGTTAAAGGGGCTAGTTGCCAAGTATGTGGGAATTCATTTTGGGTTTGATCCAATATTTTGGGCCAATTCTACAACTACTATCAAAATATCTTTATTAATCAAGTAAAGCCACACACATCCACACCACGCAGAAATGTTTCACTGGGTGTTGTGCACCCGTTGTTATTTATCGTACATGATTTCGATAGGTTTTTTTGAAAAGAGCTAGAGTGATGATCAAATCGATTTAATGTGCTAAATAGACGTGCATTAAGCTATAAGAATTATCATTGAGTTTAAAATTTTAATTTCACAATGCCATCGTTGATAATATGACGGAAGTGACAGTAAAAATATCGCGTCATTTTATTACTAAATATTTCATTCGGACATCATTCAAATTTTACAATGAAAAACATTCCATTTCACTTTCAATCACATTTCACAAACAATTTATTTCGCTTGAAATCGATTAATACATTTTTGGATCATTATTCTAATTTAACTCGCACATTGACTCTTTAGTAGCTTAGTACCCTACTGATGTGGAAAACTAGGTAAACGGATTTGTGTGCTTGAACGATAATATTATGATGGCAAATTATAATAAACACATTTACGCATTTCCCGATTATATGCGAACCAGTACTTAATTAGTACATATTATTGCAGTGCAAAAGAAAAAAAAATACTAATTACATCGTTATTATGCAAATGTACGAATGATTGTCGTTGTTAGCGGTTGTATATTTTATAAAACGCATTTAGTTACCAACAATGATGCGAAACTCTATTGAAAGTATATAGGTACCTACATATTATAATATGTTTTATAAATAGCGCGCGAGTATTTCAATACATCGCGTGGTTTACCTTTCGAGATACTCGCATCGAATCATAATGGGGATTCCGTCCGACCATATATTATTACTATGACAACTATAGAAATAAAATTATGGGCGCTGAACCTACCATTTATCAACAAACAATATTTATTACGATAAAATTCAGTTGACATACGGCGCGCGGGTGTTGAAGTGATCCCATTGAAATGGCTACAACGAGCTCGACGGCAACGGCACCCGCTCAGTACGCGATGTGGTTAAGCTTGGTGAACAGGCTACTCGAATCCGACTATTTTCTAAGTATCGAACAGGAGTCTAACAATTGCCTCGAACCCATTCCGTGGGCGTACAACGAGAAGTTATGCATACCGTACGGTAACGCGGACATACCGTTTTTGATACGGTTGCTATTCAAATCGGACGCTTCGATCGTTAGCAAGGCTTTGCAGGCGCTCGTCGAAAGAGCTTACGACAGTTCCAAATCGATGGACATGTTGAGGTAGGCCGGAGCTTAACGTGCGGCTGTGCAAGTGAACTCGGTCCCCCCACTTCTCATGGTACTCATTGAGAAGCGTCGCCCTTAACATTCCTCCCAAAATATCACTGAAACGTTAAACTCTTTGGCCAAAATAACGTCACACCAGCCCATATCACACAGAAATGTTGTAGTTTCTTATATGTGACCTTTAGTATGACATTCTTGTGCATTTGTATGACCAACCCTGCTATTTGTATGACACTCGAAACCGAGTTATCACAAAAATAAAATAGGTGGGCGGGGGTGACGTTACCCCAGCGTACCCACCAATGAGCATACGAGTCCATGCAATTTACATACGAAATAATGTGTAAAAAAAAGTATGATACGAGGGCTTGCTGGGGTAACGTTTGTTCAATGAAATAGTGTTCTGCGTACTCAATAACTAAGGCACACGGTACACCTATTTTGTAACGAGAATCTCTTATCAGTGGCGTTAAATAATTATATTACCTATCGATTTCTCATAATATTTTATAATAATTCAAAATGATCAGCGTAAAATTCGTCGAGGAAGTGGAAAATTATAAAAGAAATTATAAATGTACCAGTTACATCATCTTCATCAGAACTTTACTTGACATATTATTGCAAAAGTGAAAACTTAAACCGTTTATTTTGTTTTAAAACGTTCCTTCCCACGAAACTACTCGTATATGAACTGAACGCATCGTACAACTGTGCGGATAAAATACATAGACCGATCGCTAACCAGTTGCCCGGCAGCAGTCGCTCAACCGTCTGCCATATGAGGTTCTCGTTAGAGTGACAGTTGTGCCGTGCGATGGGGACGCCATTTAATTTTTTTTTAATTTTTTAATTTAATTTATTAAAATTTTTCTTTATATAATATAATATTTAAAGAAATATATCTACTCCTTTAAGCCAGGCTTGTGACGGAGTAAAGAGTTGACATATGTATAATATAAATTTAAAATGTAAATTAGTAAATTACAAGAAACACCTTATTACCTAAAATTTAATGAAAGACACACTTTCTATAAAAAATAATAGATAAAAACAGAAAATCTAAAGCAATACAGGAATTGATTTTACAAAGAATGAAAATAATAATATAAGTAAGCGTAAATTAATACATATGAAATAGACGAAGAACAAACTAAAGTCTAGTTCCAAAACTAAACCAGAAATTGGAATATGTAATTATATCAGTTAAACCCTAGAAAATTTGAACTAAAAATAAAATGCATAACATGAAAAAAATTAAATTAACAACAATAAAATTAAAAAACTATAAAATCACCAAAATACAGACTATTATTCTAAAGGAGTGGACAAATCAACGAATAGCCACTTATAAACTTAATTTTTTCCATTGACTACGCCAGCATGAATATTTTTTTTGGTTAATAAACCATGGCAACCATTAGTTGACATCTGGTTGAAATAGGTTGGACCTAAATAATCTACAAAAGATTGCCCAAAGGTTTTTTTTTTGTACTTTACTGGTAAATTATAAGCTCTATGTTCTCTTAATTGAGAAAAATCTGTATTATTCAAGGGGTTAATACATTTTTTTATAGTAAATAATATTGCGAATTTTTTGTATAAGTATGTTATCGGAAAAACTGCTAAATTTGAATAGTTTAGTTTTGATGAACCTACTAAGGATTTTTTGTTTAGAATTATTCTTAGTGCGTTATTTTGATTCGATCGAAGACATTTTAAATAGTTATCTTTGACACCTCCCCAAACTAACAGGCCATACTGAAAAATAGATTGATAAAATGCAAAATAAATGGTACGTAAAATATTTAAAACCAACATATCTTTAAGTTTAATGAATTTGTATAGTAAATATCTAAGTTTGCCTACTAAGTTTTTAATATGTACGTTCCACCTTAAATTTATTATCGTCAAAAATGATACCTAAATATCGAATTTTTGATATTTGTTTAATGGATATACAATTTAGAATGTTGCAGTTCAATTTATCTTTGCAATTATGAATTACTAAAGGAAAATCTTGGTAGATAATCTTATTTATTGAGAATTTCATAAATGTAGTTCTCTCCGGATTCACCGTTAAGCCCAGTTCGCTTATGCTCTTGTATGTTAAATGTAGTCCCTCCACGGCTTTGCGGTGAACATCCACCCATGATCTACCCGAAAATAACGAACAAGTATCGTCTGCATAGGACACCAATTTACACCATCAGACATGCTGACTGATTCGCGTCCGTCGCGCAGGTTGAACGTGATCGCGCCGCTGGGCCGGTTGGCCGGGTACGCGGAACCGTTCGTCCGGCAACGCGTGTGCTTGCTGATCAAAGTGCTGGCCGGACAGCCGCTGGGCAAGGTGTGCGCGGTGCGGAACGCGCGGCTGATGCGCGAAATGATGGCGCTCACGGCGGACGCGGACTACGGGGTGCGGTTCCACTGCGCCGCGGCGATGGCCGCGATGGCCGCGCACAGGCCGGAAAACGAGACGATGGTCGAGTCGGGTTGCGCGGACCGCGCGCTGGCCGCGATGTGCGCGGAACAGGACCGCCGGCTGGTACCCGCGCTGTCCCGGACCGTCGGCCAGCTGATGGCCGTCAACCGGGCGGCGCGGGAACGCGTGCGCAGCGCCGCGGACCCGACCGGGCCGCTCGCGGGCCGCGGCCTGCTCGACTGCCTGGCCCTGGGCGCCCGGTCGCCGGACTACCGGACGGCGCTGGACAGCGTGGTGTGCATGTCGCTCGCGGCCGGGACGTGCGACGTGGCCAACGCGTATCTGGCCGCGGACCGCGGCACCGTCGACCGGCTGGTGTTGTTCGCGCGGTCGCCCGTCATCCGGGAACGGGCCCTGTCCGCGTTCTCGGCCCGGCTGCTGTGCGACATGACGAAGGCCGCCGCGGGCCACCCGATCGACGTGCCGACGGCGGGCAAGTGCGCGAGCGACGTGGCCGACCGGTACCTACGGGAACTCGTCGACGCCGTGACGCCGTAGTGACGCAACCCGGTGTGCACCGAGGACGCGCGGACGACAAAAGCGTTGGAAACTTTTCCCGGTCGTCGAATGTTCTGTTTAACCGTTTGTTCGCATTGAAAGGATCGAACACGGATCGGCGATAAATAAAAAAATATTCAGTAGTCTTATGCTGTTTTCAAATCGTTTTGAATCCCAACGAAACGACATTTGTATTATATCGGTTAAACTGGTATTATTATAGTGATGCCTAACCTTTTGTCTTCGGTGGACCACGTTAGTAAGACATTGCGTTCGTGTGGGCCACTTATGATACGGGTCGCTACTAGAAATTTCACAAAAAATTTCATATCGTCAGGTTGTTTTGTTGATTTGTTTTAACTATCGAATTATTTTTCGAACGCGTCCATAGAATTAAAAGTGTTTGTACGTAGATTAGAAAATGACATGAAATGGTGCTTTCATTTTGCACACTTAAACAGTCGGCGAGTCACTAAGGCTTATGGCAAGTCACTGGTCGGGGCATAGCTGAGTTATATCATGATGTGTGGCTTTTCTTTGTGTCTGTACACCATTTCGACCAGAAGCTTTGTGTACAATGAACATTGAAGAGGTTATTTTTTTTATTTTCTCACCAGTTTTCCGAATAGTTGAGAAAAACAGAAAAAAATTGCAAAACACTTCAACCGAGATGTTGAATCGAATCCTGCACCGTCTAGTACTTTCGTAACGCAGTATACACTTGTTTATTTTTTCGAGGAAACAAGATTTTTATAAGATTTTTTTTTAGTTTGTTATTTTTCTTAAAAATATAAATCGTAGAGACTCGAAACTTACATATAATATTATAAATATACCATTAAATAATGAAATAATTAAGAAATTATTAAGAAATCATATAATATTCAAAACATTTTCTTTTTTTGCAAAAGTAAGAACATTGAAAATTCAACCTGCCTTATATAGACCATCTTTAGAAATATAAACTGATCCAACCGACCTCTTTCACTCAAAATCTTTTTTTTCGAAAGCAATGGTACATTGGTTTTAAGTTTAAAAGATCATAAGATCTCTAAATTTCACCATGTGGTCTCGCCCGACCTAGGAGTTTTTTCCATTTTTATATATTAATCCTACGATGAGCCGTTCAGTTTCTCTTTTTATATTGCATATTACAGAACAAGCTATCTTACTAACTCCTTCGCCTTTCCAAGACCATTGTCACTTTGCAACAAGAACATAAGCTTTTTATTTTCTCTCTTACTCAAAATTGTAAATTTTTATTGTATTCTTAACCAACTGGATTAGTATTTAAATTATTACTATACTATAAATTTAGGATTATATATTATTTATAATTGATTATAAATTTATGCTGTATAGCTGGGCTCCAGCTCGTTTTTATTTATCTATTCACTTATTTGAATAAAATAATATACAATACGGTGAGCTGTAGGGTTGTTGATATTTTAGGTAACGTTGTAACTATAAAATTGGTAATATGAATTAATTCCCAATGTATGATTAAATGTTCTTAAGAATATTTGCTGAAATATAAGATTTAAATTTTTCTAACAAACAATTTTGGTCTATAACTAACAATTTTGTCTCAAAAAAAATTGAGAATCATTAAAAAATTGTCGTTACACTACCCCGTGGAAATTTAACTATGAACTATGGTATATTTTTATAGTAAATTTAACGGCTTATAATTTTTATTTATACTTTTTGACGTAAGTTTAACGGTTATCGAGTTATACGGAATTTAGTGGAGTTGTAGATTTTACCCCTTTTTGCGATCTTTGTTGATTTTTATCTAATGTGACTGGACTAATAATAACATAACTCTTCATTATTATTTATAAATCATTAAAACAGTAGAAAGACACAGTGGCGTATATAGGATTTAATTTCGGAGGGGGCCGATTATGTATTTAGAGTTTAGGGAGAAATGACGGAGGAGGCACAATGACAAATATTGCTTAAACGCTAAAAGACCTTTGGACTATTTGGACTATCATCATTACTTCACCAGAGAAAAAATAAACTCATTTTTTTATTTTTTATGAAATGTAATGTAAAAAATGTATAAAAACTCTTCATTGCAGTAAACAATTTTTTTACTACAGTCACTCAAAATTAATTACATATTTTCTTACAAGAATAAACGAATACTATAAATTTTAAATACGAGGTTTTGAATCGAAATTTGTCTCTTCATTATGACGAAGCTATCGTACCCACAAAACTTTAAAGCATATGGCTAAACGATAAACTGTGATACGATATAAATACTCGGAAACACGAAAATACGAAAGCCTCGAACTTGAGTCACGGAGATACCGCACACAACTAATGTCTGATCAACGATAATAAATAACAAAATGTTACGGTCACAGAATATATTAATGTTATGGTATAGCAGTGATGGAATGGCCCCGGTGCAGAGTGGGACAAATCAAATATTAATAGAATATACTATATATTATTATCTATTATCTATTATTATAAGCTAAAATTACAAATACCGATAATTCCTATCTATCTATTTCTATCCGACTACACAGACTACAGGCTATACAATTTTTATTATCTTATCGCATAAGCGATTTTTCATTTCGGGGGGGGGGGCCGGGCCCCATCGCCCCCCCCCCCCCCCCCATATATACGCCCCTGGAAAGACACAATTGTTGTTTTTTGTATTTTAATTATATGATTACTAACTTGACTCATGGTTTTAAATAATTATAATACTATAAGCTTACTTTCTTTTTAGAAAAATTTGAATCCCCTCCCCTCAAAAAAGACACTACGTACATTGTTATACTTTTTCATCGGGTACAACAAACCCTCGTGTAATGCAATACCGTAACCGCTCAAAACATGTCATGCCAAGTGCATGGTTGTGTGTTTTCTCTCGTTATATTCACTGCAGAGTTTTCCGTGTTTGTTTTCTGACTAAGTATGATGTATTGGGTAAAATGTACTATACCCAAGTAACGGAAAGGCGAATCGAGTATGGAGTACCTACGTATACATAGCAGTGTTATTATTTCCACTACGAGCACCAAACAGATCGACAGTGCATGTATTGGTACACCGGCGGTTATTTTTATACCTACTTTGTTTTTGTTCTACAATATTAAGTTGTAAAATGGAAAGGATTGTTGCAGTTCAAATTGTAAATTCAAACAATAAATAATCTAAGGTACACATGTTTCAATTATTTTTGAAACAAAGATTCAAAACTACAGTGATTTACCATCCAGTATAAATTATAGTTTGTTCGCCAGTAAAGTAATTTTGCTCAAAATCGTTTTTTAATTACTAAATACAAACCATCGTTACCCTTATGAAAGTGGCCATACAATATACCAGGACACATATCTGTTATATATGCTGGTAGGGCGTGTTTTTTTTTAAAACGTTTAACTATTTATTCGTATTAGAACAATAATGCTTACAATAGATAGGTATTTGGAGGGTGACTAATAGCTTAATTGCCTGGAATCGAGCTGGTAACGTGTATTGAAGATTCAAGTACGTTGATTGATTCATTCATACGTATATATTAATTTATCATAACAACAATTATTTTCATTTATTTACGTTTGATTTGGTTAAATTCTTACTGTCAATTTTAAAAATATTTTAGGTTTAATCATTGTTACACGAATACAGTGATAAATGATAATAGTTCAAAACGTTAAAATCAAAAATTAAACTGTACAAATAAAATCGCAGAGACTTAATTATCATAATTGCCCAAATCACTTAAATATTTAATATTTTTATAATCAATACACGTGAAAGATATCATAAACATATTAGACATATTATATTATATGCAGTATTGTTTACGCGTGGTTACAAAAAATAAAATAAAATATATATATTTTTTAAGTGATGATAATTATGGGTAAAGCAGATGGGTTTAAAACCATAATGGACGTTTAGTTTTTGAATAATGAATAACCTCTTTTTGAACATATAATATATTGTAACATTAGATTCATGTCAATACATTTTACCATATCAATGCTTTTATTTATTTTTGTCGTTGCGCTTTTTATACAATTTAGTATTATTATTTCAATGACCTTTTTCGTCGTACCACGATAATGTCTATGAAATCGTTTTAGATTTTGAGCGTGGTGAGAGAATTATTCGTTTTAAATTGATGTGGTTTGGTTTTTCTTTAAAAAACACTTTTCGGTACGGTAAAATGGCTCAGTGTCGTAAAGTACTTCACGCAGCACCTCTATAGATCGAAAACAGATTGTCCTCTATGTCAGGGACATTTTTCGAATTTTTCAGCGGTTCTCGAAAAACCTGTGATAAACTGTATCACAGAAAACGAAATTGAGCCGTATACGAATTTCCATAGCACATTTAAAATATTCAGGCACTATTATGATCATGGTCTAACCGAACGCAAAAAGTTTTTTGAAAAGTGGTGGTTGTTATACTGTTGCATTTGTGAAATTTAACGACATTGGTGCACCACTTATGGCTATCTTGCGTTTTGTTATATTATAGTGTATCCCACCGGGATTTACACATAGCTATATCCCCCGTGTCAATAAATCCGTTTGTTTTCTGCAGTCGCTATGGTCGAAACAGGACGTATACCGTATCTGCAAAGTATTGGCGGAAAACTTATATTTAATCGTTTTATTAACCCGTAGTAATCTACCGGGTGGGTCGAAAAACAGATCGAAAGCATTAATTGTTTGGACTACGTGTCAAAAAATATGAGTATTTTGAATTTTTTTTTTTATACATAAAATGATAAAATACTGCCAACACGCTCCGTCGTTGTTTAAGCTGCTAAAGCACCGTAGACCTGCAGTTTTTCCATTTAAGCTTCAAGAGAAAAATTATACAGTAAACATTTAGTCGTCACAATATTGTAAATATTCATCACGATAGTATAGAAATTGTTGCCACCATTACCGAATTGAAATTGTTACGAATTGGTCTGTTGCGATCGGCTCTAAATCGTATTCATATTAAACATCGGTTTTATTTTTTATCAAATGAAAAATTAAATATTTTTAAATTTCACTAACCATCATTTGAAATAGATAAATTTTAGTTTTTCAGTACGCGCAAATAAAGGTAAAAGTTAATGATAAAAGTTTTTGAAATTTCCACGTAAATGTTGAGCACTGGAGACATAATAACGATTAATTAATGCGTAATATTGTCAGAGTTTAAAATTCACTTCTTTGGGAAACAACTACACTAATAACTTAAATAAGTTTATGCAAATCAATATTTGTTCAGAATAAATTAAAAACAAACAAATATAAATAAGAAAAACAGGAAAATGAAATACCTCAATAAGACTATCGGCCAGGGTTTTCTCTAGATTAACTTCCAAATTTTCTGAAAATCATTAACCTTTACAATAAAATATACAATTATGAAATGTTATTGCTAGTATATTATTTGTATAAGCTTACTTGAAAATAAGTAAATTGTATGAATATAACTTAAGTAACAATTTATTTTTGTATTTACAAAATAATCATAGTACTGCTACTTTTCATGGTTTTAATTTGTAAATATTTTATTTTTAATCAAAACTATTTTAATTAATATTTACATAATTTTCAACGACAATAAAAAAAAATATAATCCAAATAGGTTAAGAATGTTTAGGCTTTGTTACATATTAATATATAATAAAATAAATAATGACCATTGAAACTAAACAGTAATGAAATTGGTGTTATTTGGAGAATCATTTTTTATTTTTTTTATTACTTTTTGTGATTTGAGTAGAACAAGAGAAAGAAGTACAAACGTTTAATTGTCAAACGAAGCGAGTAGCAAACAATGCTGTTCAGAAACTTTTTTCAAATATTATGATAAAAAGTTTAAAACTATCAACGCATTCGTTCAAAATAGCAAAAAATGACAGACGTTTTGGATAAAATAAGTGTGAAATAATAAACGTCAGCGTTTATAAAAGACGCGTTATCCGACGCCCGACAGATTTTGTATTTAACAATAACTTCAGGGTTCAGTTAAATATTCAGTTAACTAAAATGTTTTTATAGCGTACAAACTGATTTTTGACGTAAAATAAACTAAAAATATATAAATTTAACACTCAACTCTGAAACTATTAATTAAATGCTTAGATAACACACAGCTGTATTATAGTTTAACGCAATAGAATTATTTTAAGTTTTAAATGATCAACATTTGTATAGTTAATTTGAAGGCATATTTCAAAGTTTTTACCAAGAATAATAGGATATAATTGTTTAAAAAGATGCTGTTCCCTAACTAATATTATCTTAGACGTTTTCCATGACCGTATAAGATATCTGCCACTTCGGGTGCATTGTTTCGGGGTATTTCCGTTCTCATTTATTTACACACCGTTGCATTTTCAGTAAATTTATGAAATATTACATACACGTTGAGATAAAAATATTGCTATATTACGTTACATTTTTCGTTTTGCAATACGATCTGGAGTTATGTACGTTTCATAGTTCTTATATGTAAAAGGAGTTGTGAGGGGAGGGGGGTGGTAAAAAAGGTAAGCTTGAGTTTTAAAAAAAAAAACAGAAACAACTGGATACAGTATTCAAAGACGTTTGTTATTTCATAAATCTGAATATTATTTTCACGTGAACTTTTTCGTTTTGTCGTGTCTTCGAGTGTAGGATGAAACGCACTTATCGTACAGTTGTTACCATAGTACAGGCACACATATTATTATCTGAGTGTTCGTGGATAAACCATGTATATACTTACCAGGACGATCTTGAACAATTTCATAAAAGCCAAATAATTTCTCCCACGCGAGTGCGTCTGTGCGTGGCATATGCTCCTAAACTACTGTTAACATTAGTTATACACGTTATACACCATTAGTCGCGTGTGTATGGTGTCGTTTTGGAGAATCTCCGGACTAAACGACGTTACGGCGTCAAAGAAAGAAGAAAATAGGCCGCGCGTGAGTTTATTATGACATAGCGTCACCGGAAATATTATATGGGCGGGCGGTCCTGGTTCCACTTATGTCGATCCCATTGGCACACTCACGGGCGGCGGGGCGGGGGTTCAGGATCCGGATTTCGGTGCTGAGGATGAAGTGAGAGCAAAACAATAAAGCCCATGAAGGCACGCGACACAAGTCGGAAACGGTTCCGACCTTTGGAGTCCAGAGTTCGGTGGCTATACTACACTCGGCAAACAATAGAATATGTATTTAAATGATAATAGTATTGTATCTAAAAACTTTTACTAATGGAAATGTACAAGACGAAACACGAAAAGCAATATCGACGTTTCGATTATAACATAGTCCGGTTTACACACAGTCGGAGGTCGGACGACCCGCTGTTGTCGTTTGTTCGCAAAATGTTTTTTTTTTTTTTATATTTTTTTAAATAAAATATCGTTTTCAATAGAAGAATAATATGCGATACCTTCTTATTAGTATGTATGAACAATGCCAACGTATCAACCGACTAGTTAGGGTAGGTAAGGACTGATGGAAGGACGAAAATCGTATTGCATGTATCATTTTGTTTCATTGATTCAGTACTTGCGGTATTTTTCGATATCGTGTTTTCACCATACAGCTTTTGCAGTATAAAAATTCACATGCGTATACTATTGTAATGCTTATATTTTAAACTTGAGTTTTTAGTTTTCCACGTGTTTCTGACATTATGCTCGATGCGTTTGACTTATCGTCATTTTTACTTTGATTGTTACGGCCACGGTGTGCTTAACAAACCAAACATTTAACATTTTGTAAAATAATTTTCAATGACATTTTTGGTCTAAATAGAAGTGTCAATAGTGTTATTATTCATACTTTGATGTATCGTGTAATTATTATTGTGTTAACTTATAAATTGAATGTTGCCTCCTTCTTCAGGCTGATTTTAACATCTTCTCTTCCTGGGCTCAACACTCAAGCCTCACTATCAATCTCAAAAAATATTATGCTATGTCTTTTACACGAAGCCATACTCTCATTTCCTTTACTTACCATCTATCAGGCTCTTCTGTTGAACGTGTGTTCCTCTACAAAGATCTTGGTATATGTCATTCACCATTATATAGTTTCGATCACCATATAAAACTTTTGCTAAGCAAAGCCCTTATAATTTTAGGATACATTAAACGGATTTATAGAATGTTTACCTCTCCCCTTAGCCTTTGCTCCATTTACTCTACACCTGTCCGTTCAGTTATTGAATATGGTACAGTTATCTGTAATTCAAATTTATTTATGGATTAACTCTGGATCGAAAGGATAAAAATAAGTTCCTTTCATATGCCGCCTATTTACAGAAAATTGAGCATATAAAACATGACCTCTCTCCAGTTCGTCGAATATTAAACATTTTTACTATTTCAAGCCACAATTTCGTCTCTGATATCAATTGTGTTTCCTCTCTCCTTAATTGAACTGTCAACGTTCCTGTTTTCATATCCAGCATCCAATTCCGTATTTCTTCTCACCTTTCGTGGAACTATGCTATCTTCTACATATTTAGACTAAATAATGATGTGTATAGGAATCAGTAAGTAAACATGTTCCTATAGTGTAGTTTTATTGGAGAGCAAAATAAATATATTTAAGATATATCTGGGCCCTGGGATTGTTGAGTAACAGCAATTAAGTGATTATAACGATTATAAATAAATAAGTTATAATCCCAATTATCATCTAAATATTGACATCTAAATAAAAAAAAACAAAATAAAAAATTGCACACATACGCATCAATAAAATAAATAAATAATGGTATTGATAATTAAAGAGTAAACAATATTAAACGTACAAACATGATGGTTTTTTATCTATCCAACAAACTTAGTCATACAAAGAGTAATACAATCTATAATTTAAAATTTAAAAATTACAAACTTAAATTTTCTTTCATAAAAGTATACAAATATAATTTTTTTGTTTTAAAATATTATGTAACTGCAAGTGATTAATTGCTTTAGTTTGTGTAGAGTTAGTTAGCGTAAGTATTAAGTAAGGGTATTGAAGCTTTTATTTTTGAGCTAAGGTGCAGCGTTTTTTCAATGCTCATATTGTAAGAAGTATAAATATAATATTTTATATTTTGATTACTCCAATGAAACTTCAGTCTTAGGAACGTTATTCATCAACGTTATGTAAAAATGTAATTATAATACGTACAACCATAATGGCTTTTATTAAATAATTTGTTATTGATTGATTATTAAATAACAAAGTTCCCCATAAATATATCTATTAAAATTATTTATTAATAAGATAAAATAAAAAATATATTTTACTAGAATCACTAACTTACGTTTTATATGGTACGTTTTAATGATATAACAGTGAAAAGTGAATAATTTCTTTCAATTATACAGGTATATCATTAAATATACTAGCTAACCTGCATTAACTTCGCTCTGGGGTTGTTATGCTTATGTTACTGTTTAATTGTTGTTTTTTTAGACTTATAAAAATGTTTAATATTTTTAAGTTGATCCATACAAGAATAAAATAATTGTACATCGCCAAATTATCAGTATAATAACTGTTTTAATAAAACAAAATGTGACAAAATTAAGCTGGCATGTAATTATAATTAAGCGCATACAATTAAAACATAAAATGACGTCACATAGTTATCCTATTTGTTTGATTGCAAGTCTTAGAAAATAATATACATTATTCATTCTCAAATGCCTAAAAGCAAATAGAATTTGATGGAAATAACCCTAGTTACAACGGGCATTGCCTTTCAATGACCACATTGTAATCAGCAACGGTTGTGTGTATATATTATGCGAGTGCAACATATCTTGTAACGACCTGACCAATGTGCCGTACAGTGGTTCTTGGTAACATTGGGTTGTAATTTGAATGCCAAGTTCGGCAATGGAGCTTCTCTCTGCAGAAATTTGTGCTCGTCAGATCGATTTTCCTGCCAAATGATAGACTTGTCTTGAACTTTAAATGTTGGCAAACTATTACGTTCCATTACCTTACGACTTTTTAATGATGTAATTTGAAAAGAATTATTATAGCGAGCTACGTTACGCATGAATTCTCGATGCTTAGGATGATCCTCTTGAAGTAGAAAATGAAGTCAACGGTCCAGGGAGTGGAAACATATCATCTTATTTAACTTTCAACATTTGAACAACACATTCTGTTGGATTCATATTTCCATTTCAATGCTGAACAGTTTCGACGGACAATAGACATTGCACTCATTTGAACCGTTGGATCATTTTTGTACTCAATGATAAAATCGTAATTCTTTGTTGGACCATGCATTAACATTTCTATGTCTTTCACGATTTTCGAAAAGTCTATTGTTTTTTTCATCAGAAGTTTTATACTACGTTCTGAGCGCATTATTTTAGCATTTTCCCCACGGCGCTCTATAATATAGACCTTTGGTTAGTTATCTCTTTCTTCGTCCGATCGAATGCAATCTTTTGGCATTTGATTACGTACTTCGTACTATTTGATCTTATTTCGATTATAATACGTAAGAACACAAAATACGTCGTACAAAAAAAAAAAAAAAACACGAAAAATAGATGTCAAAAGAATACTCATTTTGTTCTTTACTATAGCCACTAACATTAATTACATTAATTTACATTTATTATACATTTGTATACATAGAAATCTTTTTGAGCTATTCCGCTTTCTGAAAACTAAAATCCGCTGAATACTTTTCGAGATATGCGAGCACGTCGAAAAAAAGCTATTTATATACTAATTATACATATAAAAGTAATAGATATTATATAGATATAGATACCTAGTAGGTGAGTAAGTAACCAAAGAACTGCACTAGTGATGTTTTTTATATTAAGATATTTTGTGTTTACCAATTTAATTAAATATAAGAAAAACGAAAAAAAGTTAAGTTAAATAGTGTATTTATCAAAATCCCCATGATAATGCATTCATTCGTATTATTGATGGTTTCCTAATTGCAGTATTTGTTGTAAAACTTATTCCCGAACTTTCAAGATAAGGTTTGTTTGTGTAATAACATGAGTTCACCAAAATGAACCTGAGAACTTAAATTTAACTTAAGCAATGGATTTTTTCAGTTACATACCCTCTCCTTAAAGTGTTAATTTTAATTTCCGATACATCGAATGTACATAAAACATTAAATTTAAAGTATTATAAAACACGCATAATAAGACTTAAGTTTGAGGTTCTCAGGTTAGTTGTATTGAAAATGTTATCGTACAAAGAAAGCTAGATTACTGTTGTAGAAGAGCATGTGAAACATATTTTACCGGGAAAATGTTGTTTCTGTTGCTGAGCAACAGAATGATTTGGGGATGTAAAACTTAATACCTTGTGTATTTCGATTTAAAGTAAACTAACCCAAATTTAAAGCATATTATTTAGTATCTCATATTCTCAGTGGCATGGTGCAATATAAATATATGTAAATGAATCGGTATTAGCCAAACACTTAAAATAAGTGCATTATTGTGGGACATGGAGTGTAATAAAATGTTGATAATAATATTGTGTATTTATAAGATTCACTAGGATTTACACTTTTTATCATATTAATCGATAAAGTGTCATAAAGTTCAAAAATAATATTAAGTAATGTATTTCCTAAATAATCAAAAAACAAAATTAGTATTTTAGAGAATATTATGGTGATTTAAAAATAATTTTTAATACGACGAGTATCTCAACGCATCATCTTAAAGACGGTATATTAAAGTGAAACAACAAAATTACTTTTCGTTGCAACTTTTGCACGTTTATTGTGTTATCAACATCGTCATTATCATCTGCTATTATGTTTGTCTTTTGAAAACAATACCGAAGGTAGTTCATTGTTTTTAAGAAAATGAAAACAAGAGAAAAAAAATCTTAATTAAAGTGAACTATTCATAATGACGCTGGAATACTTTGACGGGGTCATTTATTATGAGTATAAGTATATGGTATAATTGGACAAAAAATCAGTGTTGTAAAAATAATTTCCTAAATATGATGATTTCTTAAAATACAGATTTAGAGAACTATGTATTTGTATCTAGAATTAAATATTTTTATGTTGTTCGATGGTTCGAAAATATATTGGTTGATTTAATATTTTTTTTCTAATAGTACCTATATTTTCAGTTTTTAGAAGTAATTTTAAAGTATTGATAACTTATACCTGCCATTATTAACCTTCATTTTATTTAGGCTGAATAGAAATATTTGGAATATTACACAGGCCACCAGTCGAAACGTCATAACTTTAGTTGTTTCGATGTGGGAGAAACAGAAAAGATGAAAAATTAAAAACTCAACTATATTATTAATTTTATTAATTATTATATAATAATCCAATACTAATTGTGAAATTAGTGCGATTTTTATTGTCAAGACATTTTTTTCACCATTTTAAATGCTATATTATATTAATATAGTTATTCTATCAAAAAGATTTTACAGTCTATTTAAATAGATTTATTTTTGTATATTTTTTCTTTTGACTACTCCACCTTCAACGTACTCGACTTGACATTATATACATTTCTCTGAAGTGTTTATGTTAAAATGTACAAGCATAGGAAAATTTTCCATCGTTATACATTATGGGCTATGCTATTTTTTCTACGTAATATTTAATGATGTAAGCCTAAATATTCTCTGCACGAAAAAAAGTGTTTACTTGTATTAATTGTTGTATAGTAAACGTTACGAATAATCGTATTAAGCAGTGGCGGATCGTGAACAAGTATTATTTACTTGTTTAAAAGCAATAAAAACCCTAGGATTCCTAATTAGATCTACCCCATTTTTCACAGATATTTAATGTCTAAATACTCTGTACTGTGCATTAGTCCGTCCAATACTTGAATACGGATCTATCGTATGGTGCCCATTCTTGTCTTGTTATATTGAAAAAATCGAAAGAGTTCAAAGAAGATTTTTACGTTATGTTGGCATTAAAAAAATATCTAATAATGAAAATTACATTAATATAAATGATATTCTTAATATGCTAATTCTTAATCTATTATCCACTCGTCGTAAAAATGCTGACATAACTTTCCTCGCAAAATTCATTTCTGGCAAAATAAATTGCTCTCCTCTTCTTAACCGTATCTCTTTCCATGTACGTACCTCAATACTACTCACGATCATGTCCCAGTTTTCATAATAAGGTCATAATAACACTCTAGATAGGATTTTGAGGCTGGGAAATGAGTCTGGTATTGAATTTTTTCGTTAAAAATATTTCACCTTTGTTATTATGAGTTAACCTGTTTATAAAAAATTCTGTTTATGTTTTTTTTTTCTTTAGCTATTATTATTATTATTATTATAAGTTCAATGTTATACTGTACATTAGCCAAACTTTGGCGTATATATATATCAATAAATAAAAAATTATCTTTTATTATTTATAATTTACATAATCTGCTTACGTACGTAGATTACAAGTTAGATGGCCGCCCGACTTAGTCCAATTTTTTTTAAAGATAAATTGTAAACAATTGTTAATTTATTGTAAATAGCTGTAAATGAAATTTCATAATTTGTAAATCGTCAAAAATTTTAGAAACTCAAGATCAAAATTGGGGGGCCAACTTCATGTAGCCCTTGACTTTGTCTGATCGATTCCGGACAAATTGTAAATAATTGTAAAATTATTTATTAACAATCTTGGAATTTGTAAATCATCGAAAATCTAAAATTCAAAATCAATTTCGGGATTGATTATACTTTTTTTTTCTCATCGAATTTCAACCGATTAAAAAAAATCTATAACATCTGGCAAAACGAATGGGAAATATCTAACACCAAATTAAATTAAATTAAAAACCATATTCTTCCTTGACCTAACTACACATTTATTAGAAATTAAGTTGCCATAAAAAGGCTCAGAATAGGACATACCAGATTAACACATGTTTTACTGAAGTAGCTCTTATCAATTCGTAAATCTTGTATAAATAAATAGTTTCAAATAAAATATATAAATATAAATACTTCTATAAGTATTATTTAAATTGTTTTAAAGAAACATGATGTTCAATATTATAATTTATACTTGTAAATATCTATCTACATACAATTGTTTCAGAATAATGTATTTTAAACAGTTCATACTTATTCGATGAGAAAACATAAGACATATTCGATTGACCCCGGATTTTGATTTTAATTTTTTAAGTTTTTTGATGATTTACAAATTTAAAAAGTTCATTTAAAGTTAATTTACAATTATTCACAATTGTTATTCATTTTTTTGTAATTAATCTGACAATGTTCAGGGGAGGGGCTACGTGAAGTTGGCCCTTCGATTTTGATTTTGAGCTTCTAAGTTTTTTAACGATTTACAAATTATGAAAATATAAATTTGACGATAAACGTTTAATGTGACACTTAAAGTGTTGCCTACGTGAAGTTTGTATTTTCATCCCTTAACCGGCTGCGGAAAATAGCTTTGAAAATTTAATTTCTATTATACTATAAAATATTTCTACGTTGCAATGACATTTTTGCATATTGTTTTGGGCGTTAGCTATAGAGTATATTATAAACTTGACACAGCGAGATCATTCTACGTACGCGATTCGTCAGTCGTAATAATCTCTGCTTTTGATAAGATATAAATTAAAAAAATACATCGACCCGTTTTGTTTGATGGGCAAAAAGCACCAGACGATGAACACGGTCTTGACGAGTTGGTAGAACGGTACCAGCGCGAGGATGAATTTAAGTTGTTGCTCCACAATCATGACCGCGGTGTACACTAACCAATACACCACCCATTTGATGTTCTGTATGCCGTCGAATATCCACAGTGGCCGCTGCGTCTCGATTATTTTGATCGTCTCGTAAGCCGGATACGCGAAACCGATCAGGTTGCTGAAGAACAACGTACCGAATCCGGATATTACGTACATCGATACGGCACAGACGATGGCCATCAACAGTCTGAATCGGCCGATTCCCGTCCTCTGCTCGACCCTTCTGAACGGAACGTGCCACGGCATGGTCTCGTCGTGCAGAGTGTTGTCGATCATGTCGACCAACAGATTTATTTTGCTCGTGTCCATGACTGTATATTATAGACTGAATCGACTGGTCTTCTCGGGAAATATTGGATCCAATGAGAACTACAGATATTTTTCGGTTGTCCTTTTGGTGGACTGCGTGTTTATTTATATTGTCACGATGGATATCCACTGTGGTTGCTTCGGTTACCATTTATATAATATTGTACGACTTAATCTAGGAGTTAATAAATTTATGATAGTTAAAACCGTAATTATCGGTGTATTTCGGTAAACTTTAATCTGTGTATAGTAATATATTCACTCACGTGCCTGTTGTTTCAAGATTATTTTTTTATTCAGAACATGTAAAGAATATATACATTATACAATATGTATTAATTTTATACAGTAGATAATATGCGACGATTACGAGCAGTGGTGCCGAACCACCAACAAAAAGGTGTGACGAGAGTTTTCATAATTACACCCGCCTACCAACAAATTAAGCAACACTGTCGCTCTCATGTTGTTATTGAAAATTACATAGGTGTTATACGGACTAATCAAACAAATTGATTATATTATAATGATCTTAGACGTAATAATATCTTTTTAGATATAACATATTTATCTAATTTAAGGTACGTTATTACTTCCTGAGTATGTACATGCATCATAATAATACCCACCCTCCTCTATATAGTGTATTCGGTGCTACTGATAACAAGGCTGTACAACTTGATTGAAGAGAGTGTCCAAACAATACTACTTCACATGAATAAAAACTTAAAACAGAAACGTTATGCTACCTAAAAATTCCTAAGATATTTGAGCAGTTTATCTGTGTATAGTGTGATTATAATGAGATTTTAAATCTCTTATAAATGAGTGTGATTATATAAATAATTTATATGGTGTATCATTTTTTTTGTATTTTACCGCGTATAAGTTAAAAACTTTTTGAACTTAAAAAAAAAACCAAAAAAGAACAGTTTTCATGTGATGCGGTGATGTAGAATAGTGGCCAACGTGATTATTATTCTAAAGCTAAACATAAGCCATAAAGCATGCGAAAAACGAGTTTGAGCTCATCTCGATTCACTCAAAAATGATTAAGATATCGTTAAAACGTGGTTTCGTTTAAACTTTTTTCTAGGAAAATGTCCAATTTATCCGACTTCAAAATAAGTGATGCGTGAAACTTTATATGGGTTTTCACTAGCCCAAAAGGTGTTGAAAAAAAAAAACCGCATTATTTTATATCCAATACAGTTGGGGGAACTGTATTGGATATAACGCGGGGGGCGTTTCTTATAGAATATATAATACTGAATTCACCATACACTTATCCTACAGTTCAATGGGTCTGAGGACGTATGTCATACTATCTATAGAGCTATTGAATTTTTTTTTGTGTTGGGTATGTAATCACAATCTATTGTTATACAAAGTATTATAGCAATCCCACAATATGGTTTTAAATTAAAAATTTTTAATAGTTGTATACAATTATTCTTATAAACCTTTTACCACCAGAACCACCATTATAGTACTTTTGATAGGTATCGCACTTTTTCCATATGCTACCAGAACCAAAACATTATTTCACTATAGTTCGGTCAATAAAAGTGTATTATTAAAGAAGTTAAAATATAAACTTTTAATCTTATAACTACTATACATTTTGAAAATATCAATTTTATATGTCGTCTTTTTCTAAAAATGTCGACGATTCAACTTTCAGTTTTTAATTTAGAAAAAATATTGTAAATTACTATCGCCTCGTAATTTTTCCGATAAGGTTTGCCGATGATGTTATAATGATTTAAAATGGTGTAAATAGTTCACTATTTTCTTGTAAATTAGAAAAATTATTAAATATCAATAAGTTAGTAAACATTTAAAGTTGAACCTTCAAAAAGGTTCAGAAAAATAAGCCCTATAATATGGTTATCATAAAAACTTCAACAGAGTTTGAGAATCGAACCCTGCACTATCTAGTATTTTCATCACACACTTTCCACTTGTTTGTTTTTTACGGTTAAATAAAGACATTTGATTTTCAAGTCATTACGTTTATTTTATCACATGTGTGTAATATGTCTATTATATGAATCCTGAGGCTTATTACTTATTACTTATTAGTTATCCATTTATAGTGTATTAAGGCCTTACATTTCTGTATAGATTTTAAATTATAATTGCTTGTTTATTATACTATACTTCAAATGATAAGGCTCCCGTATATAAAATTTAATTAATACATTTTTAATAACATAGTGCATGTGTTATAATAAAACATAAAAAAATGAAATCATGATGTCATTTCACTGATTTCAAAATTATGACAATTTTATCTTAATAAACATTGGTTTTGACTGTAAAATGTATCTACTATACACAATACCAAAATGGAAAGATATATTATACATTATAATAGAAAAGAAACTGAAGGACTTTGTGTTCACTAACATATTAGCCTACCTGGCTACCTACTTGAATTCAGTGATCTATATCTTGTTTGAAGTGTCGACGTAATCAGCACCAGTAAAATTATTTTCGCCTTGCGTTTTTATTTTATAGAATGCAGTACTCTGTTAATATGCATACCTATATAAATATATATAAATATTTTTTTTGTTGCTGTTTCAGTTATTTGTGTTCATATTCAAAATGCTGATTAAAAATTGATTATTCTATGATCGTATATTTTGCCCTAAAATAGTAAAATGTACTGTATAAACAATAAACATGTAAAAATGTTGCCAAAATTAGGTAACATAACATATAATACATTTATCTCTGATAATAATTAAATAATTATCTCAGTACTTTATTGAATTTAAATTAATTATATCACTTGCCAGAATTATTATTTGGTAAATATGAATTCAAGAGCCATTGCCTTTAAATAATCTAATTATAAAATTAAGTTATGAAACGCATACATTTCATCTTAAAATAAGTAAAATAAATTTCTACATCAACTAAAAATAACTTTCCTGTGTTAATGCTAATGTACCTATCAATACATAATACACGATAAAAACATTTTAATGAATATTTTTTCAAATAAGTTCAGTAAGTACCTACCTACTGAATTATTTGCGAATTTAAATTTCGATAGCAATGTTATTTATTAGGTATTAATTTTTTTCTTATAATCGTAGTTACGAAACATTTAAGCTCGACTATTAAAATTATGTACGATGGTATAAGTACCTACCAAATAAAGGCACAGGTATTTCTGGCGAGGGAGGTAGTGAAATTAAAATGATCATGAACGTTTCTTTCATAAAAAAAAAAACATTGAATGACTAAAATTAAAAAATTAAAATTTTGCTGCAGAAATACTGCAGGAGAAGCATACACTTATCTCACCTTCCCCGTATGTACGCGTATATGTATACGTACATATATGTATATGTACATATATTTTAAATTAATTAAATTTGTTTTTAAATTAAGTTAATTTATAGTCACATTCTTAAAATTAAATCAGAATAACGATTTCAGTTAATGAAATAATTAAATATGTAAAAGAATTATTTATATCGTAGAACAAGAGTATGTTTTATTTAGTTAATAGGAAAAATTTAAACAAACGAGTTAATAAATCATGGTTGGTTAAATTGTGTCTAGACTGTCAATAAAAGAGTGAGAGAGAGAGAGAGAGAGAGAGGTGTATTTAATCGAGGTAAAATTGGAAATTTCGTTCGTAATTTTTCGATATTAACGATAAATTACATGAAGGTAGAATAATATGATTAAAAATATACCATTTGTCTTATTTTTACACTATTGAATACTATTTTAGTAGAATAGTTTCATTGCTATTTATTATACTCTTGCTCTCTTATTCACTTTGTCGTAGATTTCGGGAAATTTAGATTCACACTTAAGATGCTGCCTCATTTTTTCGTACAAGTGATGATCAAACATTGCCTTGAATTCATTTGTATTCAAATATGTTCCAACGTACATCATCTTAAAACTAAATTGAAAATAAAACAGTAGTATTAATTGACTGACAATGTATTTTGAGCACGGCCATTTTCTTACCCTTTTGATTTTAGCGCGAATAACTCTAAATCCCTTGCAATAGTCGAATTATAGTTGGGGACTTTAGGTTCACCATATAAGCCAATATCAATGTACATATTATCTACCGTGGCATGTGAATGCATCAAACCTTTACCCGGACGTAGAACAGCTGGACACACCCAAATTGGGTAGATCTAAATCCGCAACAATTTGAATTTTAATAGCAAGCAGGCGTATCGCTTTTGGTATAATATTAGTAACAATGGTTGTACTATAAACTATAATCATGGGCGTGCGCAGACCTGTATTTTAGGGTGTGCCTACAATATGCCCCTTTCTTAATAAATCATGTACATTTAATAAATTATACTATCTAAAAATATACATAACTTTATTTTTATTTAACATCGAATCTCATTTATTTTTCTATGATGAATTCAATTTATATTTATAATTCGTACTTTTATAGTAAAACACATCTAGCTGTTACATCGTAGTAAGTTTTTGCACGAAAATTTAAAATATTTTTTTTTATTTTTTTTTTTTATGACGAAGCATGATTTATTTATTACCAAATATATTATAACACATTATATTACATTTAAGTATAGTCAATTAAGAGACCCCCTTACTGTAAGACTTACATTTTAGGGCCTCATTTACAAAATGTCGGTGCATGCCCGGACACACCTGGCACCCTTCGTGCGCACGCCCGTGATTATAATAATATTTTATTCATTTATAGTTACATTGAGACTGTCGTGAAATTTTTCTACTGATAATTTAAGACTAGAAATTGGTAGTATAAAATCATCTATGAAATGATGTTTATCGTACAATTGCTTAATAGTATCGGTTTGAGTTAGTTTCAGTAAAGCCACTTTTGCAGGCATTAACCATCCCAGGAAATAACGGAAAACTGGATGATTTCCGAACGGTATAATATCCTAAAAATACACGCACACAAAAATACATCGATCTTATGTTATTTACTGCTAAAATTATAATGTTACTTGAATTTCCCAAAATAAAGACTTATTATGTCGGAAGTAGTAATCCTTTAAAGGAATGTATTCTTCGCCATATTTCCAGGTCATTAAAAACGATTGGACGTGTTTAAAAAACCATGGTTTGAAAAAATAACCAATTCCATTTGCATATTTCTAAGTAAAATGGATTAATTTTTAAATAAGTGTAAGTTGGTGTATTAATATATTCAATGTTACAAAATCTTCATCGCCATCCGTCATTTTTCCAGTCATTAGGACGCCTTCGTCTTTGTTGTATATTAATAGTTCGACAAAATCATTGCTTTCCAAATCGCAAGTTTCCGTGATAAGTCGGGATTGCATTTTTTCTAAGCTGCGAATCGGGCGGTACTTGAGTTTTACGTATCTAAATGATTTTAAATTAGTCAATTATTTGTAGAAGTGTAATTATAATTAATCTGAATACTTTTTGGCTGGAATTAATTTAATGTCAACAGCGGTTAAAAATCCTAGAGTGCCATATGAAAACGGTATTGCTTCAAAAATTTCCGCGTTCTCTGTCTGTGCCACGATATATTATTATATTAATTAAATAATACTACGATTAATAAATACTTATTTTAATATACACAAACGAATTAAATAACCTTTGAACACGTTATCAATTCACCGTCTGCCGTAATGAGCTCATAACGTGTACATGATTCATGAAACAACCCGTATTTATGAGATGACGATTCCAATCCGATTCCCACGACAAGACCGCCTAGGTATTTGAAAAAAAATATTATTTCTAAATAGGTAATTCAGCCTTTTCTAAAATATTTACTGATTGTTAAGTCTTCCATATCCAAAGCTATGGGTACTGTCCACCCAGATTTGATTAAGATCGGAATCAATTGGCCCATTGTGATGCCCGGTTCTACCCTCGCAATCTATACGTTTGTAATAGTACAAAAAAATAAAAAAATAAAAAAATAAAAACGTTATGTCAAAACAATCCGTTTATAAAACGCGAGAGTGGATTATTGTTATATAATATTATATTATATAATCATTTTTATGTGTATTTCTGCTGTTGCTTACTCGAGTTATACTATCGATTGAAATTATTCCATCTAAATGAACATTTATATTGAACATATATTTTTTGTAAACCATGTCAGCTATGGTCATACTTCTCCAACTTGGTCTAGCTGTACACATCACTTTAGTGGGTGCGTTCTTATTTCTCTGCCGTATCTGTCAAGTAAAATGGCTGGTATCATATCGGTGGCATAAATCAGTTTACTTTTGCTCACCTGATATTGGATTTTTTGAAGGTTTTCTTCGTGGTTTACTCCAGAATGTTGTGACCACATGCTCCTTTCGAAAACCGCCCATATTTTCCCCAGCAGAGTACACGGCAAAAGGAAGAACACTACAAACACCCATCGGTAATTCACCAGAACGTATTCCAACACGGATTCAGAATGCATATTAATCACAGTTGAAGAATGAACAGTAACTTGTTGTTCATAAATGTAGTACGTTCTTGTCAGCGAACATTCTGCGGACTAAAATAAATGTAGGTATATTATGCTGATAATTTTCAATAACGTGACGTGACGTGTGTCTGTTTGTCTTATCTCAATGACAAACAATCAACAGTAATGCGTATTTGAACTAATATAAAACTATGGGTTTATAAGAAATATATATTACGAGATATGCGATACGTAGATAATAGAATGCTATAATTTATCAATATTTAACCATTCATTTACACTTGAAGACACTGCGATATGATTAATTACAATGCGATTTGAATGATTTAAAAAAAACTAAATGGTTTTGGCAGAGTACACTTATATTAAATGTTTATAAACATACCACTACAGAGTATTTGCATAGGTACTGATTATTATTAGCTCTTTATAATGTATTTTCTTTGAAGAAAATTATTGACTTTTAAATGTCATAGTCTTGTTTTAGAACACATTTTTTACTTTAAGACATGTATGTAAATATTTTTTTAAATTATCGGGTTGGATTATAATACCACCTTGTTGTATTCGAAATACATTTTTTGCATTAAAATATAACAGTTCTAAGTGAAACACTGACGCTTGAGATTGATTTTATCATGATTTGTGTGTTTTATTTTGTGTCTGTGTACAAGATTTCGACTAGAAGGATTGCTCTATTGCAGGCGTAACCAATCCGCAGCCCGCGGGCCGGATCCGGTTCGCGAAAGTATTCCAACCGGCCCGTGACCATTTTATAAAAATTAGAAATTTGTATAGGTGTAAAAAAAAATTATTAATTATAAAAAATTTTATTTTATTAAGCTTTTAAGAATTACAAAATATATTACAGTTTTTAATTTTAATATAAAAAAATGTATTGGATTTTAGAATATTAATAGAAATAAATTAGTGTGAAATTTGAGCTTGTTTTTCTTTAAGCAATCTTTCAATATTCGGAGTGAAATTTGTAACGCCAATTCTTAATAAGAAATGTAAGTGTTCGTCAGTCAAACGAGATCTTTCTGAACATTTTGCGTAATTCATGCGTGAAAACGTTTGTTCGCAAATATAAGTAGAACCAAATATTGTAAGTATACGCATTGATAATTCTTTTATTTTTACAGTAAGGGTCTTATAAAAATGTATTAAATCTGTGTTTTTATCTGATTTTTTTATATAAATCTTTCAAATGATTATTTGTTTTTAAATCAATAAGTTCAAGTTGAACAGTTTCTTGAACATAATTTTCATCAGACAGAAATGGATTTTCAATCATCCGAAATGAAATCATATGTGATTTGAAATCTTGAAAACGGTTTTCAAATTCTATTGATAATTGTTCCAACATACTCACAAAATGATTGGTCTGAGCGTCAATAAAAGAGTTTTGTTTAATTTCTTGACACGTTTTAAAATGTAAAAAATTTTGCTTTGATATTTGGTTTTTAAAAAGTTGTAATTTTATGTCAAACGATTTTACATCACTTATAAGCTCGAAAATAGTTTTTGACTGTTTTTGAAGTTTAAGATTTAATTAATTTAAATGAGCAGAAATATCAGTTAAGAAAGCAAGATCGTACATCCATTTTTCGTTATCAAATTCTTCTATTGGTTTGTTTTTTTCTATCATAAATATTTGAATTTCCCGCCGAAGATCAAAAAATCGTTTTATAACTTTTCCTCGACTTAACCAACTAACTTGGTTATGATACAATACATCTTTCTGTTCCGATTCAATTTCATTTAAAAATTCTATAAATTGTCTATGTTGACCTCGTGTGATGTAATGAAGTTGACTGTTTTTGTAACAATATTCATCACATGTTCCAAATTCATAATTTTACCACACATTTGATGAGTAATACAGTGTAAAAATATAGGTCTTTCAATCATTTTTGAAGTTGTTAACTCAGCTATCCTTCCAACTAATCCGGTATTTCGCCCTACCATATTTGGAGCTCCATCTGTTGTGATACTACAAAGTTTTTCCCAGGTCAGTCCTAAATTGTCAATACAAAAATTCACTTTTTCAAAAATATCAGCCCCTTTTGTAGTACCAGAAATACTTTCTAATGAAGCAAGTTCTTCGGTTGTGTTATATTCTGTATCTATTCCTCGTATAAATATTAATATCTGTGCAGTATCTGATACACAAGTGCTTTCGTCCAAAACTAAAGAAAAAAATTTAAACGTTTTCGATTTTATTTGTAGCTGCGTCATTAAATCACCTTCAATGTCTTCTATTTGCATAATAATATTGTTTCGAGACAAACTGATATTCTCGAATACAGACATTTTTACTGTAATAATTTCTTTTACACTTGCTAAAATACATTTTTTAACGAATTCACCATCACTAAAACTTTTATTTTCGCGAGATATCAGGTTAGCTACTTCATAACTTGCTCGAATGATCTCATCCTTACCTCTATTATGTTTTTCAAATACATTTCCGACTCGTTCACTTTTGAAATTTTTTTTGAATTTTTCTAACAAAGAAGTTCTAAGATTCCCTAAAAATTATTATTATAATTAATTTAAGCATTTATTTCAACATTTTACTTAGCAAAATACCTAAATACCCTCTTCAAAAAAATAAAAAAATTATGATAAATATTTACGTTTACAATTAGCGTATTTGCTTTGTGTTTACTTTCATAATGTCTTTTAATATTAAATTCTTTAAAGGCCGCGACGTTTACGTAGCATATCAAACACATGGCTTTATTATGATACTCAATAAAAAAATAACTGAGACTCCAATTATCATTGAAAACACGGCATTCGGTATCAATTTTGCGCTTTTTATTTTGAGACATTTTAATGTGAACACAAAAATGTAAACCTGCAGTTTCTAATAATGAAAACAAACTAACAACTATAGCGTGGACATTTTCAGTACTTTAAGCACATATGATTAAAGTCATAAATTCGGTAAGTGAACAAAGATAATATAATTATATAAATCATAAATATATCTAAAATAATTATATAAATCCGATAAAATGTACAATAGATATATCTAATGTCTTAATATATCTATTTACTATTGTATATTTTATAAAAAAAACCGTGAAGTATATACGGCCCGCAGTATAAATATAAAATTTCGAAAGTGGCCCGCAAGTTGAAAAAGGTTGGACACGCTTACTCTATTGTATATAAACCTGCTATTTTTCTGAAAGGTAATTTCCTCTATTTGATAATTTGGGAGATTCATTTTTTGAATTTTCCAACAGTTTTTGGATGAATTGAGAAAAACAGAGGAAAAAAGTGCCTAGAACTTCAACCAAGGTCGGGAATCGAAACCCGCACCGTCTAGTATTTTCGTCACTACGCACCATCCACTTGTTTTTTTTTTTTTGGTAGAAGATGTTTGGTTGTTATACTATAAAAAATAATTGTAGCGACTCGAAATATTCATGTATTATCCATTTATCGATATTTTATTGATATGTAAGGCGAGAAAAAGTAAAATATATCAAAAGTGATTCCATATTAATACCCTTTTGTTTTGGTGTTGAAAAAAAGATTGTACATCACCCGATCAATCATACGACCGTTCCATTGAAAATCGGTAGGCCAATGCTCGAGGCGAGAAGTGAATGTGTACATACTTAATTACTTTGTTGGAGCCGTTGAGAACGACCCCAGATCTGTTGTCAAATACTATTTCGGGGTTACTGTCATCGTTTAAAGTAAAAAAGAAAAATTAACAAAATTATTTTAACACACATTTTTGAAAATATTTATAAAAACAATCTTATTTCTTGGAAATGACCATTTCGCGGGCCGACGTTCGCAGCCGACCGCTCTTGCTAGCTGGTGCGTGACAATGAGATACGCCCGTCGCCCGTATTTATGTACATCACGGTGCCTCCTGGAAGTCTCTGGAACAATAATCCGTACTATGACAGTGTAAAATGACGCGTTCGTGGTGACTTCATTTTTTGGTAATGTGTCATTGTACCTCGTCAAAATTGGACGTAATATATTTATAAATTACATTAATTATCCTCTAATTAACTTTCAAAATTTTCGAAATATTCGTTTTAAAGTTAGTTAAGTTATTAACAAATGTTTTCATGAGTTTTGTGTATTTCTGTTTCATCTTGAGTAAAGATTAATAATAAATAATAAATTATTAACATAGATAAGTTTTCGGGCTGGATACAACTTTTTTTTTCTGACTAACATCGCTCAACCGATTGAGCATAACACTATTGTGGTACAGACGGAAATCAATAAACAAGTTCTAATCATCTCTGCATAATATACCCGAACATATACTTATCATTCCTCAATTTTCCTTGCAGTTTTTATTAATTTATGACTATTTCAGCATTGTGCATTATTCACTATAATTTTATCCATTGTATGAATGTTTTTATTATATACGAAAATGTAAAATTCGTAAGAATGGATTCACGACAAAACCGTCCCGTACTAAAATTATTCACATATAAGTGGCCACACCAAGATGTTCACTTTGAAATGTATTGATCCGTAATGTGTCTAGGCACCCAAACACATGCAAAAAAATAAAAAATATCTTTCATTCTAAGTCAATAGTTCCATTTATACAACAAGATTAGAATCTAACAATAATCCATCGAGTAGTAATAAGAATTTTACTAATAAGGTTTATTGTGTTTTACTGAAAAATAAGAGGAAAATATAATTTTAACAAATTTGACATTTAAAGATGAATAATGGTTTTTATTTATCGATCGAGGTTTAATTTTGTGGTCTAATAATCAGTTTAACGAGATTAATTATTCAGTCAAGTTTTGTGCGAACAATGAGTGGCACAAAGATAGTTGTTAAAAAAAAACAAAAACAACAAAAGCTCAAATCTGACCTTACATAAAACTATAAAAGAAATACAGATTTTAACTTCTCTAAAAAACTTAAAATCCTTTCTTTTTAAGTAGTGGCTTAGGACGTATGATTGTTCAAGTGCACATAGAAAGTTTTATTTTCATATATTTTTAACAATTGGTCTTAAACCAGATGAATTAAAACAAAATAATGCAAATGCGAGTATAAAACTAAACTACATTTTTCTAATACGTTGTATTATATTAAAGTGAAAATACATTGAAACTTTGTAACTTCAGTTTTAAAAGCACAAAAGCACTTTATATAGTATATATTATTATTATTTTTTGTTTGCTTCTGACGTGTAGGTATCTTTTAATTAAATTTTTTTTCCGAAACTTTTGAATGATTAAATACTTTGTGAGGAAAAAAATTATACATACCTAGTGCTTCTTGGCGTCGTGTATTTGATGAATATGGGGGAATTTAGAAATATATAGATTATAAAGTAAGTGTAAAATACGTAGGTACCTTCAATGTATTAAATTTATAATATTAAATAACTTGCTTTTTAAACATTTTGAATTTCCAATTTTTACGGTTTATTTCATTATTTGACGCATCAAAGGAAAAATAACTTTGTAAATATATATAATATATATATATATAAATAAATAAATTATTACAGTTTTCAAATAAACTTGTAACACACATATATATTCAACATAAAATATCATGGCATTATGACAAATGGATAAAATGTAATCAACACCATATAGTCGACTCGTGAATCAAGCAATCAATAATGTATAATTAATTATTTTGATTGCAAATTCAAAGTTACCAAATAATTTCAGAAATGTAAACATGCGCATAAGGAACACTTAAAAAGACTTCGAGACATGACCGAAGTATAATACGTTACAAAGTAATGTTGACCGTATTTCGGTGAATAAGTTTCGGCACATTTACACAGTGTTACATAATATTGGTGCCACGGCTCATACACCAGATGTGTAAATAACTAATTTTAATAATAAAAAAGAATACTGGTAAAATACATTGTCAAAGATGGAAATTCTTGCAGTAAATGTAATAAACCTTACCCATCAATATCGTTTTATCGATGCATGTGCTCGCGAGTGTGTGTTAAGTATATAGGTTGGAGTATCGCTGCGAACAAATAATAATAATAATATTAACTAATCGTTAGTATATATCATGAAACGTCTGATTAACCATGTCGGTGATAGTGTACATGCAGGGGTGGAAAAACATGAAAAAGTGATTGGGAGAGGTAAGAGGGCTGATGTTTTTCTGGGTAGGTAGTGGGTGGGAGTATGCGAGAACTTAAAGTTCTCATTAAAGAATTTGTTTAGCGCGTTTAATGATAAATTGAGTAACAGGCAGTGATTTTATGCTTTGGTGGCATAACCCTAGGGGCGCGTGATATGGGGTGGCGTTGGTACTACGATGACCATTGGACTCGATGGTGGCAGGGTGCAGGGTGGTACCACGTGTACACTGTACACGCAACAACAATATTGCGGTCCCGGGGGTACAGTCGAAGGGACTCCGGTGCGTGCGGTGATTGTTTTCGTGGCGTTGCGTATTCGGACAGCGGTTATAGACAGTGTCAGTAGCCACATATCCTTTGGTTGGCGGGGGAGGGGGGAGGGACAGAACCTTTGCGTCAATTTTATTGAAACAGGAAAGAATTGTACGAGCTTTGGAAAACACATCGATAGATTTGTGTTGGTGATCGAAAAAGTTTTGTTTCTCGGTTCTATAATACTTAACTGATGATAAATAATGTACCAGCTACATTTTTGATTTCATATTATTATTTTAATTTTGATTCCTATAATCTTCCCAGTAATGTTTCACAACAAAAGCAAAATAAATATAAAAGAAAAATACCTATAGTGTCGTTCTTACCTGTTGTTCCTAACTCTTGTTGTCGTAGAACAGGAGTCTTCAACCTTTTTATGCATATTATTCTCTACAAATCTCGCGGGCCGCATTCCTAGTAAAAACATATACGTACTTTACTTTTTTTTTTATTCTTATCGTATATTTCCCAATTCTTTTGACAGCGGTGTCTTTAAGCTTAAATGATGGCCTATAGCCGTTCTAATAAAGATATATGATGCTATACTTAAAATGTGATCGTGGGCCACGGGTTGAAGACCCTTGCCGTGATAAGAATAAAAACATTCTTAGGGCTTAAAAGATGGATTTTTCGATTCAATTCGTGTGTTTATAATATGATAAATGATTTTGGCGTAAAAGATTTTTAATGACTAATTGACGTGCTAATGGTATTGAAATTTTATACCACGATGCTATTGTTGATTATTTCACTAGATATTAGGATAATAACGGGACAGCTACGCATAAGCCTTACAGTATATAATATGGTTAATCTACCAGCGAACTCAAACAATACGACGTGCTTTTAAAATCGTAGCGTCAAGAAAACAAGGAGTTTATGACTTGCGCTCAACATTTAATAGGCACATAAACCAAAACGAAGAGATTACTCATACAGCTTCTCAAAGTCATAGCAACAAGAATAAGCATAGTTGTAGACAAATAACATTGTTGGGATAAAATCCTAAAATATTCAAATAACCGTAGATGTATGAAATTATACTAAATTATTTTTATAACAGGCCTCAGATTCGAATAGGTCGTATTTGTTTGGTCAGGAGTTGAACAAAGAGTGAACAAGTAATTTTAAGAATATTTTCAAGTTATTAATGCGTTTAAAATGAATATGATAAAGTATATTTTATTAGATCAGTCAGTAAATAAAAAAATGATGTTCAATATCTGATACATTTTACGATTGCTTAGTTCAATAACAGATAATATATTATGTGGTACAAATATTTAGAATGATATCTTAAATCGTTCTTACTGTACCTAATATAAATCATTTCTTAAAATGAAACTTATTTTATTATTAGAATTATTATTAGAAACTTACTAGTCATTTTGTATTGTTCATGTAATTGTTATAATTTTTATACACGCCGTCACTTAGTTATTATCGTGGACGCTGAAACTGTTAGTAAATTTTTTAATTCAGATAATTTTATAAAAGAATAAACATAATATTTCCTATTTTTTTTTATTTTATTTTATTTTTTCATGAACGCCGTTTCCCATAATATTTATTTAGCATACTTTTATTACCAAAATCAATAATCTATATTACTTCAGTGATTATTAAGGATGAATACATTTTAGTGCGTCGATATTCATTATAATACAATGGATATAATTCCACGCCACGATTCAGATGTTTATTGTGGATAGTAAATTTTTAAATTTAGACAAATGAAAGCGAGGAGTACGGAGACCGAGTATTTTTGATCAGCACGTACGGTTTTGAGTAATCTAACAGTGGGTTGGGCAAAAGATACTTTTTAAAAATATTCAAGTACAGATACAGATACTTGTTTTCAAAAGTATTTAAAATATATATTTGAATATTTGATAAAAAAAAGTGTTCAATACGAGGACAGATACTTCAAAAAAGTACAATTTTCATAACAATGTTGTTTACCTTATAGTTTTGAAAAAAATTGAAAAGAATTTAAAAAATATTTTCAAGTCTTATACGTCAATCATGCTGCAGAGTATATGACATTTTCTCTATCATTCCATGCAACCGATTGGATTTTGGTGACTTTATTGTTTTGACGTGATAGAATTGAAATAAAATTCGTAAGAAAAGTTTTTGAAAAACAGTAACTGATTTTAAATACATATTCTGTGGGAAAGTGTTTAAAATACGTACTCAAGTACTTTACAAGACGGGTAGTATATATCGACATAGGGCACGGTCGTTTGCGCATGTCGCACGAGTTGGTGCCACTTTCTCGATTAATTCCTAGGTCCACGGCCGGCAGTCGTTGACGGGACAGCAGCCGGTGATGGGTATTCGACGTGGGGTTGTCTCGGCGGGGACTTGTCAACGAGGCCATAAACGCGGTTCACCGCGACGCCACAGTCCGTTGTCGTCAACGTGCCGCGCGCAATCGATTTACCGATCTTCGGCGTCGATGGCGGTCGACCCACCGCACTGGACGCCACAAGTGGACAATATATGCTCTGTCACTTGTCGCCCGATGACTGTTGACCACGCTCAGCATCCGTCGTCCGCAATCATCGTGACGATCTCGATAAGTTGCGACCGTACGACGACGGCAGAAGACACCAAAATAAGGGATGGGTTAATTTTATGACTGTGTGTGAGCCGCAAAAGGTTTTATCATCGTTTCCAATAAATTTCGTGACGAAGGTGTTCAAAAATTACTTCTATAGTTATCGAAATATTATTTTCTGTACTTCTTAAATTTGTTGTTTGCTATGGAAGTCAAACATAGTGGTTTCATAACTGTCCGGAAATGAAAACACAATATGCTGTTAATTTCGTTTTGAAGTTTGATATTACCATTGGATTACCAGTGTATCTACCACCTTGTGGTTGGAATCTCCAGTTGTTATTTTATATGAATCACAGCTATTAGTTCTCACAGTTAATTTACTCGTATGTTATGTATTTTTTTCTGTAATTAAAAAAAAAAAAGAATTTATAGTGTAAACGACGCCTATAAAACAAACCAGACGGCAGACAGCATAGTGAAACGTGGTCCTCCAAACACCCTATAAATTTGTGCGCGCGCGCGTGTGTGTGTGGGCTAGTGTCTGCGGTGTGCTATTAAACGAAAAGTAAACTCGTATCGTTGCCGACGTCTTTGAGGAGCCGTTTCACTATACGCACTACATGTCGCGTACCGCTTTCACGCTTTATTCAGTTTTTTATTTTCTTACTGTCAACGTACATAAACCGGGGTACGTCGTTCACGCCACTCTTTTACAAATGCTGCCATGTGCTGTTCAAATAAAAGAATTATTTATCTATTACATACGCGTAGTGTGTGCAGGGTTTTTTTGTATATAAAATCTGATCAACCGTTTTTCACGACGTTTCGACGACGTGTTTAGTGTTTGTCAAATAAGTCAATAGCATGTAACGTTTTGCGTAACAAGCCAATATCAGTTATAGCTTTACATAAATATGAACGTAAAGAAAGAAAAAAAAGAATCAAATAGAAATGTTTAAAAAAAGTTTGTTCGGTAAACCAATACATTTTTAGAGTAGGTCACAGATTTTAAACTTATGGCCACGGCAAAAATATTAATTCTTGGTGAAGGGTGTCCGGAGAAGGGTTTTGGCTTGGCGAAAATACTTTCACTCATTAAGTGTTTACGAAAACAACTTCTGTAAGTTATTGACATTTGATGGTAGAAATTTGTTTTTTTGTTATTGGTTTTTCTTTTTCTCTCGTTTTTCGTGTATGCAAGGCACTTATTAAATATCTTTTATATAAAAAAAAAAAACAAATCTAAAGGATACAGTTTAAACCCAGACTTTGTAATACCATGAATATTTTAGGAACAGAAAAAAATGTCTAAGCACCCTTTGCAGCAGTGGTTTCAGATTTTCAGTGGCATTGAAATATTTTTATAAATTGAGCATAGGGTGGCTTGCAGATGCTTTTTATTATAATGTCCGGTTTTTGATATTCTTACTACCGCCTTTTAGTTTACGTTAACGGTACGTTTTATGAAAACCATCCGGTAGTAATCTTTTTTTATTAAGATTTTGATGAAATTATTATTATTAATATAGTTTATATTATTCTCTAAATTCTCATTGTTTGCTGCAGAGTCAACATAAAAATATTTAACAAATATTGCACTTAAAAATAAATGAGCACAGATTACCTATTTAAAATGGAAGGAAATTATGTTTTGTGTAAAATGTATGCCTATAAATAATCGTAAGAACGTGACGTGTAAAAAAAATTTAAAGACTTTAACAATACGTTTTGAAAGAGTCCTGTAAGAAGCAATCGTGTAAAATGTGTTACCGTTATGATTAAAATACGGTGCTATAAAGTTGATTGTATTTTATGTGGAATGTCGATAGAAGAAGTTGTTTCACTAAAATTGTCTCTATATCAGCCACGGTAGACTCGAAAATATAAAAACATTTATATATTATATATCAAAACTCGTTGAGTATAAATTACTATAGACAATACTCGATTTCCGATTTAACCTCGATTTTATACGTACTGTTGTAAATTTCAAAATCAACGATAATAATTACGAATATGTATATTATATTATAAATTATTAACAGAAGAATTTTTGGAGTGATGTATGATAAATTTTCCAATAACCGCATTTACCAAATTTAAAAAATAGTTCATTTCCGTGCCATGTATTCTCACTACAAAAAGTGTATTTCAATGGTAAAATAGATATTTGATTTTTATATATAGGTATTTGTAACTAAATGTACTTATTGAAATTATGGTAAATTATATGACATAAATGTATATAGTTAATAAAATAAAAGTCGATCGTGAAATCAAACATTATAATTAGATGTACGAAAATAATATGACGTATTTCTTAAGTAGCCTTACTGCTGTATAGGTGGAATAATAATTTTTTTGGCCATTTGAGTAGAGCGAGGAAAGTATTAAGTCATCTTTATTAATTTTTTTTTCTACACCAGGAATATAATTAATTTATTTTGTATTTAACAAAGAAGAATAATTATTTATTTTTTTTTAAACAATTGCCGGATATGACAAGAAAATCATTGTTAATGAATAAGAAATTTCCGATTATTATATTTACTACATTCACCAAATAAAAAAAATACCTATGTAAAAGTCGAAAAATGGTTTCAAGGGAATTTATTATTTGGATGTATCATACTCGTATTATGGTGATATAGAATAAGTATTATGAAAACTGTTGTCATGTTTGATAATTTCTGTGTTACAAACAATTATTGCTATTTTTTACATACACATTGTTTATGAAAAAGAGATAGTTTCGTCTACTTTTTATGTTGTATCACATGTATGTGTTTAGTATTTACACATTTTAGCGATTAACTAACTTAAGACGTGTTATAGTTGTGGACCACAACTAGTGGTAAGATATTATCAGGTTCCTTTTGCCTATTCATTTAAGAATTGGACCGTTGAAATAAACACAATAGATCGTTATAACTATTAACTAATTATTAACTGCGTAACTTCAAACAATAGTTCTGAGTTATTTCGCAAAATACTTTAGTACGTGTTGTATTATTGTATCAAATATTATATTGTTAGAGATTTGGATTTTGATTTTTTTTTGCACATAATTCAATTTTACTCTATTGATTAAAACTATTAGTTATTACAATAACGCGGTCACGGCTGCGTCTTCGGTGTATAAATATTATAGTATCCCCCACAACAGTTGATATTAATATATGCGAATTATGAAGATACCCGGGAGACTTGTGCGAGTAGGTACAGCCATGCTCTGTTTTTCGCATATTTTTGTTTTGTTCAATACTTCTCCACCTATACAGCTTAAGATTAATACGAAACGCATGTGTATTCGTCTTTCGTTTTTCCCCACTCATATTGCAGCATCATCAAATAGTCGGTAGTTGACCTTAATGCAATAAATTGTCAAATACAACATTCATAGCGCACATAACTTTGTGTTTCTTACGTTGGTTATCATACATGTAGCCATTGATGTGCCGCCACGGATATCACTATAACGTAGCAAGAAAGCATCGCTCGACGTAACTGCAATTCTTGACGAATGTTATATTTCTCATTAGTCATTGTGCACTGTTGTTGGCAAACGATATCCAACGCTCATCTCTCGACGTCTGCGTAGTTCTCTCTGCGGTCGCGTGTGTCGACGAGTCTTGATGGTTATGGGGGGGGGATGGGGTCGGTGAGTCTAACTGCGTCAATTATTATTATTGTTTTCGCTTTTCGTGCGAGCTCATCGTCTGCGCAGCGGCGCCATATCAATTAATTTTATAGACTCGTATAGTGTTTAAAGGGTAGACCGATCTCTCCTTGGTGAGGGTGTTTTGAAAAGTATTTCGCATCACTACACCCGGAAAAGCCTAACGACTTCTAACGATTTGTATTTCGATAAAATATATGACAATAAAAGTTCAATGAAAATGAACATTCGAGACGAACACACATCAATGGAAAGTAAACGTATGCACCAAACAAAATTAAAATATCACTATAGTCGCGAGCAACTATGTATATTCCCTTAGTTGTTGTAAATTATGTATCTATGATATTATACTTTCGATCTCCCTTATTCTCTATTACGTTTTTCTTGTCCACAATGGGTTTTTGTTCACCACGCTTCTTTATATCTTTAAATATTTTGCGTCAAAAAGATTATCGTCATGGTTATTTTCACGGACACCCGGATAGAGGAGTGATAAAATAGTTAAAAAATATAGGAGTATTTAATTATATGATCTCTTCAAAATATCAGGCGTAAGAATTATTGTACAGCGAACATGCGAATGAACAATATGCGTAAACTAACATCATATCGCCTCTCTGCCCCCCCCCCTGCTCTTCGTTTGAATAAACACACTGTGACTACAAGCCCAAATGAAGACATCCGCAGTTCTTATGTTTTATGGTGTGTGAGCCAAGATTTATCAACGTCGGTAGGTATGGGGATGCGCGAAATGGGTCTAATATATCTGTGTTGCTAAAATCTGTAGTGGTTTAGACGGAAAATACGTTGTAGTAAAGCGTATATGACGTAACATATTGCATTGGTGTCAGGTAAGGTTAGGGGTCGGATATCACCCTTTTATCTATAAGGTTGTATCATTTATAGACTTTTAAGACTTGTAAGTTACCGAAATAGTTATTGTCATCATGATCTGTGTTCTACGTTAGTTCTTATCGTGTAGAAATATTTTATAGCATTTTACACTGATTTACTGTTATTCCGATTTGAACGAACTTAATGCGCCGTCACAATAGTAGAACTAAATTAATATAAACTGACTTTGGGGGTGTTCATTAACTACTTCTTAATAAAAAAATATTAGTAGATCATAATATGGGTGCTTACATAATATAGGATAAAAAATAATTCCCATGACAGTAAATGATTGGTTCAAACAAGTCCATGTGACAATGAATAGACGAAGAGAGATTTTAATACTATATTATATATCACTGGTAACATAATGTAAATTGGACGTGGGTTATTTAAGCATACGTTTTTATAGAGTTAAGTTAATTCACGTAAAAATAATTCAATAAGCTGGCTGACGACAAGTTAATGGTATACGTTCGTATCTATAATACGGATCAATAATTTGGAGTTCTTCTCAACTTAATCACATAAGCCGTCTTAGACGTCTACATAATGCACAACCTTACTTCTTAAGTTATTTATTTAATACGTTTGCGATAAATTTCGCCAAGAAAGAACTAGTTCTTCAATGAGATCTACACAAAATTTCTTCCAGAGAAACATTGAATGATGTGTCTTGTATTTTTTAAAATTTTAAATAATAATACTCATTGTCCTGAAATACTTGAAGAAATCATTTTTCAACTTTTTACACCAGGTCGAGAATCACTTTTTGGGAGTAATTTTATGCCCAATCTTACAGTTATTATACACCTAAAAGTCCTATGCTTCGGTTTTGTAGCGTCTTCGATGATTTTAACTTTAATTATGATTATTGATTGTTAATCTAAGATTCGGCATTTGTGCTTAAATTTTTGAAATATAATTTTGTTTGTTTAAAATGATAATATGTAATTGATTGGTCAAGAAGTAACTGCAATAATTATGAAGTATGATGTATTTAATATAGTACAAATAAACCATACGGTTAATAAATCATATGGTTAAAATGCCAATCTTACCTCTAAGGAAAACCTCTTATCGATGATGATGTACTTTAAAATCTTTTCTTATGTTAATATTTTCACAGTCACTTCTTGTCTTATTATATTTAAAACTTTACTCTTTAATAATATTTGTTATACTATATAATCATAAATACATTTATTGCATAGCAATTCTTTGTACACTATATTGCCTTCGGGCGTCAGTAAATAAATAAATCAAATTAGATATACTATTGATCTTGGCAATAAAAACAGATATAGTATGAGTATCGAATAATTTAATGTAACGTCAGTACCTAATGTTATGGTTTATAAAATAAGAAAGTGTCCGTCATTTAATTTGTTCGATAACGTTTATGAATTATAATAATATGTATATTTACTTTTTTTGATACTTGGTTATAAATGAGATACTAAAAAGTGAAAATTCAGAGTAGATACTTGTGTGAATTGTTAGCATTTTTAAAAATAAATATTAAACTGTCATCATTTTGACGTCTAAAACCTTTAAAGCTCGGTTATGGTAATTTATATTAAAAGAGGAAAAAAGTTCGGTCCCCGGTACATTATGTATGGTCGCAATTTTTTCTTCATTTTGACCAACGTTTTTGTTCGTGCCAATCTATGTAATAATGTAAAAGGTTTGACAATTTACCAAAAAAGATTTTTTGAGGTTTTTACTCCCGTAACATCTTTTGTCGTTTGTTGAACTTAAAATGATATTTATTTGGAAACCATATTATAAAATCACTTTTGTAAATACAGTTGGTTTTTTTCATGGCGGCGTTTGGTTTTAATTACTTTAATATTGAAAAACAACATGAAAAATCTGTATGTTACATAATTTACGAGTGAAATAGAGAAGTCAGTGAGTGACTGGTTGTCATTTAATGTATGTAGATGATAGTATAAAATAGTTTTATGGCGTATATGAGTGAGAGATTCCATTAGTCTTTGTATGATACATTTTTAATTAATTTTTATTTTATATACAGATTGACACGGGCAAAAAACTTTTTCAATGTTGGCCGTAATTGTAAAAAAAAATGTATCAAACATTTTGTACCTGGGATTAATTTATATATGGGATAATGCTCAAGTATTATAAACTGTGTGAATATTTTCAATTCTATTTGACTAGGACTAATACTAACATACTCCTCACGTCATTTAAATGCATGGCTTGGATTCATGGATTATTACTCGAAGGATTTGATAAAGTCATAATTTATTGTAATAAAAATGTACCGTGGATATATAAATATTTTTAATGTGAATACATTTTAACAGAATATACGATATACACGTATTTATTGTTATACCTACTCATAATGACATCTGGTGTTTCCGGACGGTTTGGTGATAACTATTTATCGTTCGACTTTTTTTTTCGGAAACCGACTGACCAGCTAGACAGAAATTCGACCGCTATTGGTAGTGCGCTAAGTTCACCGTACTCACAATGGTCGTACGATTCGTATATAATATTATTATCGTTTTTATGAAATAAAAATTGTTGTGCTGTTATTACTATATTTATTGTCCATTCGATGATTATTTAAAAATATGTGAACAAATTATACGAATCGAATGTCGTAAAAATTATTCATGCATTTTCGATTTAGGTATTATACTATGTTAGTATACTATGTGCGTGAAGTTAGCGGAGAAACTCGTGCACTAATTTCCGTTATAGTGCGAACATTTAGTGCTGTTCAACCATATCATTAAAAAAATGTAGTGCTCTTTTTGGACGGAAGTTATTACGGAGCTTACCTTTCTCCGCGAACTTCACGTAGCGGGCCCTACGATAGCACTAACATCTGTTAGTATACTTTATATATTGTACATCATAATGATCGGTACAATAACAAATTCGATGAATTCTATCAGAAGTTCTATCTTGCACCTAAAATGTTAGTGTACAGAATGATTTTTTTAGAGAGTTCCAATCAACATTTTTACTATGTTATGATTAACATTTTTAAATGTAATTAACATTATACAACTACTCAATATGACCCTATGTTTAACTATTTAATTACATATTTTGTCATCGAATTGTGAATAATTAAAAATCAATTTATCTACTTTGGTGTTGTCTGGTAATCATTTTTAAAATTTTATTTTTTATTGATCTTTAAATGTCAGCAGCATTAGTTACTTTTTTTACAAGTTTAATATAGTAACATGATGGTATTTTTGTAACATAGTTAAACAACAAAACTTCCGTTTAACTATACATACTTGGGATTAAAATAATTTAGGTGCCTAAATAGTCTTGAATTAACATATTTGTCAACAATTTCCAAACATAAAATATAAATTAGAATTAAAAACTATCCTAAACGCTACTTTATAATCGGCATCTTATAATATGAAGAACGTAAATCCAATAAACTAAAATGTCAGAATAGTTGTAATGCAGTGTAGGTACATATACTGATCTTGGCTTGAAAATATTTTGTTACCCGAAACGAAGAAAACATGTAATGTAACATATTGTACAAGTACAAATATAAATCTATAAAACCATAAATCTATTACCAGGCAGTTACTTGTTCATTTATCTTTTGTAAATCATTTACAAAATAGCTCAGTTGAGTTGCATATTATGTAATTTGCATATATATGATTCCTTTTTAAACTTATTACTATAAGGAGAGTTTTTATTATTTTTACGTCTTGTGAAATATTTTATACGGAATTGAAATATTTAATCCTAGCCTTCATAGGTACTATTTTTTTTCATACTTATAACTCAAGACCTGAAAAATATTATTATTAAATAACACATTGTGTTTATATAGTGATGAAATATGTCCCACAACTACAAAAATATTTTAGATACTTACACTTTCTGTTTTTTTTACCAAACAATATTAGAGTAAGTGTTTTTCTTTTATTTTGATAAAAATAATTTCATTTCTGACCAGTGTTATATCAGTTACACTGGAAATTCATGTCTTAGATTGATATTTTATTTCCTACTGAAATATAAAACGGCGAACACCATATAATTATAATAACGTTGTTTTTAAAATTTAGATAGTTAGAAGTTAATAGTTTAGTTTAGTCCTGTTATACATTTTTATAATTTCATCTCATAAACAAATTATTTATGTCAAAAAAATATAGAATTGTAGATTACGTTTTTTAGCCTAAATATTATGTTCCATATTGGTTGTAAAGTGTGATTATTGCACATAATTGATAATACATTATTAAGTTATGTAAGTTATGTAAGTTATGTTTCAAATCATAAATTAAACAAGTATAAACTTTGTTAGAAATTTAATCTAATTATTAATACATTAGCTTTAGAAATTGTAATCATTAGTACACAGGTTTATCGTGAGGTGTATTTCAAGTGGTTAAATTAGGAACTCAGGTATTCGCCATGATGTCGGTAGTGTATACCCGGTAGTGGTTGTACCTCTACTTGTAAGTTGTAATTAAATGTAACTTTTGTTTGTTATCGTCTAATTATTTAATGTTTGTTATTCATTATGTCTAAATCAATTCTGCTATCAAGAGAATTACAAATGTACTATTTAGGTTAATTTAACTTGATTAATTATTATTACTACCAGTTACTCGTGTATAATGAAAAATGCGTTAATTTTTATTCACTGAATATTTGATTTGAGTAGGTACCTCATATTTAGGAAGGCTCGGCTTGTTTTATTTAATTTAAGTTAATTGTTAAAACCAGCTACAAAATTATTATAAATAGGAGAAAAATGTTTAAAAACCATGGAACAAATCTTAATATATTTACTACAACCAATAGGCTAATTATAATTATTATAGGTTACGTTTTTCCGCAAAATAATTCAATTTAATTTCATAACATCGATTAATAATAGTTAGAGAAAATAAATTAAGAAGAAATATCTACGTAATTATGTCAATAATTATTAACTTTCTCATTGTGTTTCTTTTTTCGAATACTTACATATCCATATCATCAGTAGAGTGTGCTGACGTTTTGGATTCATTGTGTGTCCCATATACAGGGTGGATGATCACAGTTTTACTGTTGTGAATATAGTAAACACTGATTGCTTAACTGTGTCTGACATTTATTGGCCTTATCCCTGTTATATTTGGTAGTTGCCCGTCGACCACATTTTATTTTATTTGTCTGTGACTCATTAATAGGTTACCGGCAGTCTTGATTATCGTTCATACATGAATTATCGTTTTACATTCCGAGTACTAGGTCATTTTTCTAAACTTACAATTTTAACTGTTGTGGTTTTTATCTGGTATATTGCACATTAGTTGTGTTCAATTAATCCATTTAAATTGTATTCGTATTTAAAATGTTCTTACTGCACGTATCCAATATACTTGCCGTACGAACATAGAAATTTACTGTTATCTGGATTAGATATTTCTGGTATTTTGTTTTTTTATGTCTTCGGAATAATTAATGTTTCTATTTTTGTAATGCTGCGTTAGAAAATATGTTTACATAAAATGTTCTCATTATACTAGAAATTATATGGAATACAAGTATACATCGTTGATAATGGCAATCGCATAATTCCTTTTTTATTATCTTTCTCTTCATTAATAATATCAGAGAAGTCGTTCTTTGTGTTTAATTTCTGTTTTTTTAATGACTTTGTTGATGTTTTTCAGTGTTTATACACTATTTTTTAGGTTATGTTTTAAATATAATTTTTTTTTTTTATATTTCCTTTCATTTGATATTTTCTTATGTTCTTGTGGCCATGGCATGCCTATTTTATGTGAAGGACAGTTATACTGCTGGGTAGATATTTGTCGGAACGTGTTTTATTTCTGCGAAACCCTGAATATTTTATCCGAAAAAGGAAATATTATTACTTCAATCCATGTGAGCTTTACCAAATGAAATTACGGTTTTGAAGAGTAGTGGGTAATAAATTTTGTTAACATCGGATTTACATTCATATGCGAATTGCACATCAAGAACGAGTATAATATGCGTTATAGGTATATCTTGGTAGATGGGTGAATAGGGTTAGGGATTTAGTTTTATGAGCGTAATTAAAGGTTTCAGAAAGGTCGGTGCGGGAAGAAAATAAGAAAAAAAAAATAATAATATCGTACATATACGTGCAGATAACTGGGTCGGATTGTGCGGCAAGCTGGCGGTGAAGTTATCGTTCTCTCGGTGGTTGAATTTCTCTCTCCCTTTTTCTCTCTCTGTCTCACACACACAGACACACACACACACACAGCACCGGACAATATTATTATTATTAAACAATCGCTTGGCATTCGTCTCGTCGTCAGAGTTTACTTTTCCTACCGCTGGCCGGCCGCTATGCCGCAAAGATTGATAGAATGTTTAATCAAAGGATATAGAGGGTCAGACTAGAGCTAGATAGATTTGAAAAAAAAAATAATAATACGGAACGCGTCTCGAATGCGTTCTCTTCAATCTTTTGTGAACGTATCCTTGTTGCAGACTCTTGTAAGTTGTACAACGTATTTTCGCTCGATGGCACAACTTTTAATTAGCCACAAATTAATACATTTCCAGAATCTAGTCCAGGGACAGCCAACTTGCGGCTTGCGTGCCTTTTGTGGCACATTTGATGTTATTGAATGATACGCTAGCGTCGGATAAAATAACATAATATGATTTGACAAGGAATAATCAACTTTTAATATTCATTTTAAAATTCTATTTTTCAATATCACTAATTTATGTCTCATAAAAATCGTAACTATTACACAATACTTGTGTCAAAATAACATTAATATTGTAAATTTTTATGTAATAAATTATAAAATTTTTTTTTTTTTTTTATTCATAGCTACTAGTTAAGATGCATTATAACATATTAGTATATTATTTATCTATATACAATATATTATTATGATCGTATCGTTGATTTTTCTCTTATTCTATACAAGTTCATAGATTCATCATAAGTGTTAATGTTTTTATGACACATCTTAATTTTTTTTCGTTTATTTGGCAGAATATAGAAAAATGTTGGCCACCCTGATCTAATTGTTCAATACATTTTTTTTTTTGAATCTATATAAGGATTTTTCGGAAGTATAAATAGTTGAGTTTATTTTATTGATATTTATATATTTTTTACTCAATGTCGCTAACAAATAATTAGAGGATGTTCGGTATTATAAAAAAACTTACTCTAGGTTTGATTTACGAGTACAAAATGTCCGGACATATTGTGTACAAGATTATCTTAAATGCCATGGTCAGTAATTCAGTATTCAAACGAAAAAAATACTTATTTATTTTTTTAAGGGCTATTACAACACATGTTAAATGAGCTCACGTGTGGAATTGTTGATAGCAAAAAATCAACACCAACACGGAAACAATTTTATCATGGCGTTTCGAACACGGTAGGTGAGGGGTGAAGGGAAGTGGTTATATCTACAGAAATTTACCAGGTGGGTCCGAGGTGCATGAAAATAGTCACCGAAAAGAAAACATAGAAACACACGGTTCGGGCTATTTATATGTCGTGGAGCGAAAACGGAGTTCAAATACAGGAATAAAGCCGTATTTATATACTTTACGACATTTCGAAGACATGAAAATGCATGTAACCTAACCTCGTGGAATGTTGTCATATGCGGTGTGTAGTACATCAACTTATAACGTTTATACCTAATACCGATTTTCATTTGATATCAATAACTATAGCCGAGGTGAGTACCATCAAGTACAACGTAAAACAATCGTTTGCTCGTGGATATTTACTGATCCGAGTGTACACATGGTGGTGGTACGAAACGTAGTACAGCGGTGTCGAACGAATAAAACACAATTTTATCGGGGGTACAACGTGTGTTTACGTATTTGATGGCGGGGAAAACATGTAAACACGATATCGTACAACAACCAAGGGTTGAATACTGTACGGGGAATCGTCGTCCGTCCAATAAGGGAGAGAGAGAGTGAGAGAGTCTTTGAGTGTGTTCGGGGATAGCCGCGTGGATCGCGGAAGAACAACGTGAAATTCCTTCCGGGCGGACCGCAGCCCTTCGCGGCCGGGTGGCACGACGACGTCGGCACGTATTTGGAACGCGGCCCGGCGAGCGCGCAGCCGGACGGCCGTGTCGTGCCGCCAAGACGCGGCGCGGGCGCGCGCAAGAGTGCGCGCCACGAGCGAGCGCGGCGACACTCGAAACCGCATAGTCGTGTGTCACGCGCGCCGCCGCCGCCGCCGCCGTCGCGCGTGCAGGGCGTTTACGCAGGTGCGGCGGCCAGACGTGTTTTTTGGACACACGCCGCCGACACACGGTGCGCGCGCGTTTACGGTGTTTTTCAGTGGCAAAACGCGCGCCTCGCCGACCGCAACCGACAGCAGCACCAGCAGCAGCAGCAACGGCAACAGCAACAGCGGCAACGGCAGCAACGGTATACCGGGCAACGGAGTGTCCGAGTGCGCTCGCCCGCGTGTGCTTACCACAATAGTACGGCGTGTGCGTTACCCTACTACGAGCGTCGAACTGAAATTTATTGCGCGCCCGCGTTCCTCGGCACTTTCGAGTTTTCCGGTATTTTTTTTTTTTTCGTTTTACCCTCCCGTCTCGTCTCGTATATACTTATATATATGTGCACATCCCCCCCCCCCCAATCCATAGGTCGTTCGAGTACACACCGACGTGGCCGCCGCTGCCGTCACCCGAGGTGAAGCGCGACGGGGGTAGGCTTCGGCTCGGCTGGCATTTGCATAATACAATATTATTGTTACCGCGTGCACGTCATAATATCGTAATATTATAAATACTACTATTGCTATTGTCATGTGCGTAAGACCGCTCGAGTCCCGTCGTCGTCGTCGTCGTCGTCGTCGTCCGTGATCTCCGTTCGGGGGTGGTTTCCCGTCCCCCTCCCCCCCAAGTCAGGTTTTCCCGCGTTTTCGTGCCCAGTGCGCGGCACACGATGACGGACGCCGTCGAACGGCCGCAACACTCGACCGCCGCGTGATCGCCGGGCTTCATGTTCAACGTTCGAGTTCACCGACGGAGCACGTGGATGATTCGTAAGTGGCCAACAACTATTATTCTCGCCAACGCTTTGTTTTTTTTTTACCGTCATCACTATTGTTGCCGTCGTACCGCACGTTAGTAGACACCGGTCATAGGGGAAATAAAAACTGTCCGGTCATAATTTATTATTACAATTTAATTTTATTTACTCCATAATCAACGGCACAACGCGTCCGTTCGCTTATCAATCCCCTCCCCCTCCACTCGATTCGAATACAAACGAGTTCTCGGACGAGACTAACAGCACAGTGCGCGCGCGCTACAGCAACTAAAGTGCAACATTTGTGACTTGCACGTCAAACGTGTGCGCTACGATGTTGTTACGTTTGAACGGCACTGGACATGGTTTGTTTTGTTTTTTTTTTCACTTGCAGCACTATAATCGTTTGGCGTCCGGAAAACGAATTAAATTTAAATAGTTTAAAAATTAATGCAATGTTATTATTATTATCTCTAAACCGTAGAAACATCAATAGGCTATCAAGTGATGGTGAATCGTGAATGTCACCTATTTTGTTGGTTATTTTTAATAAAAATGCTCGACATATGAAGCTTTTATTAATATCTATGGTTTTTTTTTTTTAATTAATAATAATTTAAATTTTTCAAATATGACTGTGTTCTGTAATTATTAGTACATTTTAAGCGATCAACGAGTAAAATTAAAATACTTGTAGTGTATAAATATTTGTAAACAAATTTTCTAAACCGACATTCCTTGATGTTCATTTTTTTTACGTTTATCATCCCTTTTAGAGTATTTGCATACTTAATTTTTCAACGCTTTCGACGAACATAACAGTTTCATCGTCGGGTACTGTGCCGCAGTCGTAACGTTGTATTGATAAGTACAAGTATTACGGCGAACATATACCATTATGTACAACAGTTTACCATCTCGTACTCCGTATAATTTGAACTCCAAGGAAATACCCCAGTGGGCAATAGAGAGCTGTTATAGTTCCACTCACGTACAATTAATATAAACGTGTACATTTTTTGCCCAAAACGAGTTTTATTAAGCATTCCTATGTCGCACATGCCGTTCGGTTTCATACGTATCTATTCCATTTTAATATTTTAATAACTCGCCTGAATCGCACGAATATCTGTACGTGTTATAAGTATGGTTCTATTATTTATTTAAATTTTTTTCCACATACACCGTGTATTGTTTGCATATAACTATTATTGCCTACATCCATGCACGACATGATGGGCCGCACCAGCGCGTACATGATAATCGCTGTGATCCGCTGCCTCGATTTTACGCGGTCCATCGATAAATGGCATACAATCCAACCCTTAACTGCTTCTTATTTCCTTTTGACCACGATCGCCATTGTTTCCGCGGACGAAATACTATGTATGGAATGTCATTATTTTTCGAAAATGTAAAATGGATCGTAAAAATAGCTTTTTAACTGCAGTACCTATAGCGCATAGCGCATTCGAGTTGCAACATAAATATATTAATGCAGAAAACAACACATAAATTACGAAAGAAGAACGAACGACCAAATAAAACGGTAATGAAAAACCGATAAGTTAAAAATTATAGGTTAAAATCATATTCTCCGCGATGAATTTTATTGTAAATAGGAATTATGGATTCAGTACCCATGGTATAGTCTATGGATTTATATTATGATTATCAATAAAAATTTTTTTATTTTACATAGAATGTTACGGAATGATTTTTATGAAAGTTTCAGTTTTCTTCCCGATGCATTTCTCATACATTTAGTAGATCACATTCTAATATATACAATGGTAATAAATTAATGATACAATACGTATCATGTCTAATATCTCACTTTTATTACTATATCTTTTATTATTTTATGATTTAATAAGCTCGATTTATTTAAAAGAGGACAATAGTTTTTATCGAAAAATCGTGACTACTGATTAATTAGGATCGAGTGAACTTATATATATAATTTAATAGGTTTGGTGATTACAGGAAATGAAAATAAATATAATACAATTTTATAATTGGTACCTAATTTTATTAGTGTATTATTTAGACAAAATGTTTATAATATATCTCATGAAAATATTTAAAGGACTACTAAAATCATAAATTTTTCCATATAATAAAATGTATACATACAATTTTAAATGTATTTACATGTAATAATGCTTATTGTAAACAGACATATTTACACTTCTTTGCAACTAATTTAAGTTTTGTCTTAAAAAGGTGTTTTAAAAAAATATACCTGAATAAACTACCTAGTAAAAAGAGAACTGGTTACAAATCGATGACAGTCATCACTCATCAATTAGTATTTTCGTATCGATAAGTACCTATGTGGTTAGATTAGGTTATGTACCTATATTATATATGAAACCAGAATCAATCTGATTTAGTAAAAAATATTCATTTATTACAAATCATATTTAATACAGAAACCGTTTATAGCTGGTTTAAATTACTTTGTGCCATAAATGTATATTTTATTCATAATATGACTTTAAAATGCTTAATTAAGTTATATAGTATAAGCATTAAAAAACCATTTCAAATAAGTAGTTGTAATGTGACAGTTAATAGTCGTATTGATATTCATGAAATAGTATTTTTATTGTTACATTTTACTGAAAATAATAGTTATATAAATGTAATGAAAAAGTTCTTTGAAAACAAAATGTAAAACAATGTTAAAAAATATATGTATATATATATAATATAATATATTATGTACGAGTATATATGTACAAAAAGTTTGATCAATATTTTTGAGCAAAACACAACAGTTAAATGTTAATTAAAAAAATACTTCCTTCACTTTGGATGAGCTATGTATATGTAATAAACTGAGGGTAAATTATATTAATGCATACCTATGTAATATGTTGGAAAGACGAATGTTGAATCACGTTAATTAAATTTAAGTAATTAAGATTTTAGCCTCAAAGATATATTGCAATGGGTTGGTCGACCACATTAAAATCTTAAGAATAATAGTTTCATCTTTGCCTATGCATGTTATATTTATTTTTAGTCAAGAATTATATGATAAATCTAAACGAATACGTTTTCAACTAATAGTGTTTTTATGGTTAGATTAGTTCTTAATTATGTTGTGATAATTGATCAATAGAAAATTAAATTGTATTCATTTTGTATAATAATTGTAGATTATAGTTTTTTACATAGCACCGCTTAATTGTTATGCTGGAAAACACATTTTTTAATTTTACACCTTATGCGTATAAATTATGAAATTTGCTTCAATATGTACAATTTTGTTACAGTTAAATTTAAGTATTCAAAATTATTTATTATAACTTTCTAAAGTCCGTTGTTAACTTGAGACAAATATCTGATGTTTTAAATACTGAACACAGTAGTGCATAATAGTAGTTGTTTCACAAACAATGTTAAAAGTGCTTTTTGTTCTTGAAAAAGTCCCTGTATATAAACTATAAAGTATTATTCAAAAATTAATTTTCAAGGCGCCTTTAAGATTTTCGTTGCGAAAACGAAAAGAGTAGATAGTTTAATTTGCGGTTGGTATTCCAGCTTTTAAGAAAATTATATTTTCTACTTTTATATAAACCATGCCCAACATTTGATGTATAAATTTAAAACCATTGGATTGAACTACCTTGTACGTAGATTGTTTTGGTACATTGATGTTTTTTATCATATCCTTATTTCTTATTGAAGACAAAAGGTCAACAATCCACGGGGTTAAAGCATACTCTGTAAACCTCCGTAAATATTTTATTGTTTTTATTAATTATCTCAACTGCATTAAGTTGTATAAAAAACTTTCTAAAATACGGGTATTAAAAAAAAATGTAATGAAGGTTATATTTCGTTGACTGGAGGACTATACACTTACTCCTTACACGCCCTTTTCCACTACGCTGCATCACTTGTTCGTAACGATGTTGTAGTTTTTGTTTTAGTTAGTTACTTGTCCTAATACAATATTACAATATTATTTTACGCCAAGATAATAATATTTTTAACGAAGATTGAATTAAATTTAAATTAAATTAAATTCTGTTAAAATTAGTCAAAATATTCAATATACAAACAGTACGACTGATAAACTAGGTGATAATTATTGTTCATACTATTATTCACTGAGGTCGTCGCTTCAAAGTGTACATCATTATAATATATATAATCAGTATACTATGTGCGGTACATTTTATTACTGTGCACTTAATTATCGAACAAATTGCTCGCACATAATAATTTACTATTGTGCTAAAAAAATATTGCGAGTATGTTTAAAAATATGTTTCACATACGGTTTTACATTAAAGGCGTTTTAAGACCATCGTAATAATACAACAGTTGTAGTAACTAATTTTTTCCGGTGAATTTGAACAGCAAACATTTCAATCATCATAACGGTCCACGAGACACGATACTGTTCATGTTATGAATTCCAGTTCTGTTTGTTGCTTGAAAATTCCACGAAAATTAGGCCACACCGTGATAGTATACCATACACCAAATAGTAATCATACTCAAAATAATGATGAAACAACAATAATAGTTATAAATGCTTCTAGCAAAATTAAACTAATTTATACGAACATACAAGACGCATTGGTACCTACTATATTATTTTTCGAAAATAATAAAACTATATTAATTTATATGTTTATTGAGTTTTTTAAGAAATTAAGTACTCATTTTAACTACTTTAAATGTTTCGTCTACTTCCATATTATATTATTGTACATTTATATTTTTTAAAACTTACTGCCTGCATTTTGAAATGTTCTCAATTTAATGCAAGTTTCCTACGATTTTTTGTGACTGTGAAATATGATAAACTTAATTTTAAAAATGTTTTTATTTTGCTATATTTTTTACCTGTACATAAAAAAGTATTTTGTTAAATTTTCTCATAGCTGATAAATTTAAAACAAATTACTGTTGATATTTATTATTAATATTTTTTGTTTTTACTGATGGGATCTTTATCGGAAAATATAAAAAATTACAAGCCATATGTGTGGTGTATTATTAATATTAGATTATGGTGTTATATTATGAAAAAAATCTGATAACGCCAATCGAATACGTATAATTTGTATTTGATTAAATTCAATTAATAAATGAGTATTGTTTAAACCCTTACCCTAGATGCTAGAAGAACAATAACGGTAAAGTCGTATTATTTTGATGGGAAAATGATTATGATATTGTACCTATTTACATAAATTTTAGTTGAAAATAGATGGATTAGGGGGAATGCCAACTATTATGCAGAGGACGTGTCAAATAACAGAATGTCGTTTGGGTTTGTAGGTTGATGAAAAGAGGTCGTAAATCTTTTGTTCGTTACATCAAACGTTACATCACAACATAAAATGTTTTTGGCTATTTTTGTAAAAAACGCGCTGAACTACTATTTTGCAAATTATAATAATAATTTTACTGTGTAATTTTTGTTCAATTATTTTTATTTTACATAAATTATTGATTACATTTTTTTTTTTTTATAATTTAATCAATAAAACATCAAATTTATTGGTAATTTAATTTACATATTTGATTAACTTTTACCTAATATAACCTAAGTAAAATAAATAAAACAATTATTTGCTTACAAAACAACAATACAAGTTTTTGAATAATTTTGTTAGCTTTTCACTACGATATGTTTTGAATAGGTAGATTGTATTATTATGAAACTAATAGCTTTATCCAACGCCAATTAGGGTCTAAGAGCTCAGGAAAAAGTCGCGAGGAAAAAAAATGAACAAATCTCGCAGATAATGAAGAGGTTACTCAGAGAAACTTTTATCTAGAAATGAGGAAAGAGCAATAAAAATAAAAATAATCAATCAGAGGTATTAGGAATTTTGTTATCAAATACTCCATACCAGTATGGTTTTTAAATTTAGCCTTTTTCGTAGACATTTTCCGTTGATTTTTTTTTTTTTCATTTGACTTATTATATTTGGTTTATTCTAGTCTAATAACTTGATTTTGAAATAAATCTATCTTCCATTGCAGATTGGAAGATTTTTTTAAATACATCTGAATCTATTTTCTTCGTATTATTGGCAAAAATTAACAATGGTCCGTCATATTTCGAAATATATTGCCGCACGTTATATTTATTTAATAAGAATTTCATCCTTTATCTTATTGTCCCGGGTTGCAACCACAAACTAGATTATTCACTCACAATAGGTCACAGATTATGGAATGATATTTTATATGGTTGTATACAATGTAAATGTATATAAAAGCAGAAACATGACATATTATTAAAAGTCTTAGCTTGGTAGTAGGAAGTTTTATAAATTATAATCAATAATATGTGTGTTCTGTGTTATATTATTTTGTGTATACACTCCTGCATATAGGATCTTTTACTGGCCAAAACTGACCAAATTAAGATTTTTTTTTTATCATTGCACTCAAGGAATAACCTCAAGCTTATTCCAATATATTGTTAGTATTTAGTTTTCATTAAGTGTTAGGTAATCAGTAATCATAAAAAATTTGAATGATTATTTTTGATTTCAAATCGAAGAGAATTTAATTTTTAATATCACAAAGTTACAAAGAATTATTTTCATATAATTGTAAGAAATACAATTAATATTTTTTATTTTTATAGTTTCTTGCGCATTATTGCAGACAAACATTTTTGGTCTTAACTATGTCCGAGTATCCAATAAATTAAGCCAACTTCTAAAAAATGTACTTTACAGTAACTGAATTCGAAATGTATACTTTTTCATTGAGTTTCCGACCTTTTCTGTACAACAATTGTACAACAATGAAACGGATTTTGATCTGCTGACAGTTGAACAAAAATGGCGATTTATTTTATAGTTATGTAAACAATAGATAGGTATAATTTTATTGGATGATGTTAAAATCATTAATTTATTTTCTGCACATTTCCAGATTGCGCAACACGTACATGTTATCTTATTTTCGCTTCAAGCTCTTAAGTTTTCTAACCTTGCTTGGGTTTTCTATACTTTTAATTTAAAATATTTCGAAATATTTTATACATACACAATATTACAAGTATAAAGTTTTAATTCTTTATATTTATTAAGTAATTTTGATTCAAATACTTAGTTTTACAAGATATGCTTTTTGTCATCACTTCTATTACATTAAAATAATAAATCAATTAGATTTTATCTGCTTGGGTTCAAGCCTTTTATATTTTCCAGTATGAAAATACTGAATATATTTTCATATTTTTTTCGTTTTAGAAATTATGGAGGGAAATTAAGGACCGTTAGTATTAAGACTGGAATTTAAATATAAAGTACCAACCCTCAACAATTCGGGATTTTTTTTGTTGCATTTGCACACTTTTTAATCCCATTGTATAGAATTTAGAAAATATTTTATAAATATTATATAAATTGATCTAGTTCTACCAAAACAGTCAATTTAGACATAACTTAAAATATTATTCGGAATAACGAAAAATATGTCTTATGATATTTGCTTCTAGTTATTGAAATTAAATGCATTGGCTATATCGATTTATGACTAATACTTAATTATGTATTTGTCCCCTCGCCATCAAGTATAATTTTTTTTTTGTATTCATGTATTTTAAACGATTCATATTAGCGATTATTCAAAATGTTTGACAATTTCATCAATTACATTTTATAGACTAATTTTAAATAGAATAATAACTCAATTATTCTATTTAACTTCAGATTTTCAAAAATTGATTATATTTATAACCACCCGCATGTCGTTGAGCTGTTTCAACTTGAGGATGCCATACCGGCATGCGTTGTCTACGTTCTACAAACGTACAACATGGAAAATGTGCGTTTGGCAGAACCGATTTTATTAAAACTTGATTAAACATAGGTTTTTTACATATTTTATTATTTTTCATGCTAGCTGCGATTGTGTAAAATATTACAATTTGAAAAGGCTCATAAATCCCTTCAAAATTAAAATATCGTAAAAAGACCTATGACGTCACACAGATAATTGTCTTCTTTTTAAGTTTGATAATGGGTCATATTATTAAAGTTAACAACACAAATTCGGTTATGCTGAATGCGGATTAGGTATGTGGTATGTTTGTAAGACGGAGGCGATGTACGCCGTCCTCTTAATAATTTTACGTGAAGTATTCGGTATTTCATCAAAATTGGACTTTCAAGTTATTTTAATCTTTTATGTGTACAGATAATTACATATTATAGTTATTATAGTTATAATGAAAAATGTATACATCGCAAAATACATTGTGCTAATAAAAGTTATTTTAATGTTATATCATATTTTATACAATATTAATTTTGAGAGTGTTCGGTGACGTCGTACACGTTATGCGTGATATTATGCTCAATAAGTATTAACAAAATATAATTAAAATAGTAAGCTACAGTACAACATAGTTGAATAACTGTTGTGATCAGCATTTAAATTTATATTTAAATTACTTTTACGCATTTTCATGCAGATATAATATCGTATGGTTGTAATTCGAATAGAGGTACCTACTCGTTTCAAAAAAAATTATCGTCGCGAATTAAATTAAGTTTTCCTTGTCGTAAGAATGATACATTTATCATTGATTATAAATTAAATTCTTTAATTTATTCTACAATCAATGGTTATATTGTTTTGATTTTGCCATCGGTGCTTCATTTTTTTTCCGCTAGATTATTTATGGGATTTACTGAAGTGAGCAAAAAACATCAAGCTGTTTCCAATAGTAGATAATATATTTATGTATACACACATATATTTAAGTGCGTGAACTGCGTTTGCCCTGTAAACGTCGAACATGATACCGAAACTACTTTACCTGTCATAGCAACCATCTAAGAAAAAGTGATTGTCACCCAATTTATATGATAAACACGTCAGGTAGTAATCAAATCGAAAACTCCTATTATGTAAGGGCAATATCAAAATGACAGAATAAAAGATGATAGAAAGAGTAAAGAGATTTCCTAGACAACGTGTCAATATGAGGGCTTTAAGTAAGTTGTCAAAAAAAATATATTGTGTATTAGACCAGCGCAATGATTTTAGCCGATGAGGAGAAGGGGGGATACGTGTAATAAATCAAAATAATCTGCCATGGTGGACGACTCAATGTTTAATACATTTTTCAAAGGTTAACGCTGAAGTTAAGAAATCGCTATATATTTTATTTTAAGGGTCTCTCAATTAGAGACTAATCGGTAGCTATGTATATTCTATTCTATGTATATAAGTACGTATATAAAATTTCAACGTACCTATATTTTTTTTCTTACTTCGGAGGCAAAAGATTAAAGAATAAAGTTAAACATTAGGTATAATATTAATTATAAAAATAAACTTTAAGAAATGTTTTATCGAACAATTTTTCTATGTTTCCTATGTTTAAAATGATATGTTTTTTTTTTCTAAAGTGTTTGAGATGTGGGTATGTGACCTATTAACGGTTAGAGTTCAATATATCACTATTACCTTCATTTTTCATCACTATGTGATTTTTTTTAAATCTACTTTTTGTATTTTAAGTATCAAGATCTGAATTTTGATAGAAATTCTATAACTATATAAAAAATGGTACCTAAATAATAATAAATCGGATTTTCAAATATTTCAAAGCGTCTTGAAAATGTGATATCCTCGAGTTTTTACGTTGTTTTGTTGATTTAAAAACAGTTGTGTTGCCTACATTTTTATACTACAGAGGAAAAACATTTTACAATATTTTTCCTTTGATGTTTTTATTATTCCCTTGAATGATTCGCATCTAGTTGATATTATTTTGATCTCCGATAGATAGAGATTTTAAAATATTAAAAATTTAAACTATTTTATTTATTATAAGAAGAATAAACTATAAAATAAACATATTTGTGGAAAAATAAACGTGAAATTGATGGATATATTTTTAATAAATATTTTCATTTTTATAGGTCATTATGGATATTCATTTTGGCTGTGGAGTTGTTTTTATAATTGATAAATTCGTTGTTATTTTTGTTACATAGATTCACGCCTATTACGAGTATATCAATATTCTCCAGTAATTTCAATATTATGAAATATTATTTTTTATGTTTCGCTTGTTAATTTCCAAGATTTTTAACTTATTTTTACAATAAAAATAGTTTAATAAAATATTTTAGATTAAAATTGATTTGACTGAAAAATAATAGGAATTTTAGATATTTCCACCACAGATTACGTGAATTCTGTTATTTTCATCAGAAATGTTTAATTATTATTGATAAACATTTTTCAAACGATTTTGTTTATGAACTGTAAGTTTTTAAAAAAAAATAACGTTATCAACCCATTTGTCTATCTATTCGATGTTTTATAACACGATGAAAATACCTCCAGATTTCAAGAATTCTTCTACTTTTTGCTCTTCCGTATGAGCTCTTGTAACATAAATTCATGGCACCTTATATTATTTTTTTCCTTCTATCTAGAGAATATTATTTAAATTAAAGTAATTTAAAAATAAACTGATATTATAATCATGAACTAACCGTTATAGTAATTGAAGTATGGATCACATACTTTTATGGATACATCTTAATGTAATAAATAATAATAAAGGTTCTACTCGTATAGTTGTTCAAGAAAGTTTGAAATTTCATTATTAGCTGTAGGATTACACAAGGTAACATTGATCTATTTAATCATCTATTCAGTGTCAGTACTACTAGACCCGATTAAACTCAATAGTTTATAATTAAATATAATTTTTGTTTATTGTTCTATTTTGTCATCGTTTATTTGATCCCAAACCATACGAGTGTAGGGTATCTGGATTTTTGATATGTGTATGAAAACTATTCGTGTGTTATAAACTTATTACTATACAGTATTTGCATATTATTTGATACACTTTAAATCTTTGTCTGTTTATGTCTCCAAGGATCCTTTTACATATTTTGATTCCTCTCTTTACGAAACGCCTATACGTGTTTCCACGACTTTCGCTATCTGTCACCAACACTTTGAACTTTGAAGACCAACAATATATTCCTGGTAACCATACACCAGCCTAGAGTTAAGTTGCTTCGGGCTGTATGTTCCTGGCTGATGGGTGTATGCAATTCAATATATTATTTCTTTGCGAATCTCTACGTGGTGATATAAATTGTCGTGCTTTGTTGGTGAATGTTAATTTCCGCACCACACTACCGTATCCTTTGCCATATCCCTATATTCCACATGAACTACGGAAGCAATCAACTCTAGAACCTCTGTGGCACATGTCACTAATATATGTTATAACCCGCATGTATATTATACCATCTTCTTTCATGGATTATAAGTACGTAATCATAATTTTTATTCCTATTTTTCATATAAATAGAAAGCAAATAAAACAGTTGGTGGGTGAGCACATTTTATTATCCCCAGTTACAATATACAGAAAATGTGATTAAAATATATATTATTTTTATACGGAAAACCATAATTTTTGATTAAAATTATAGTTGTGGATAAAAATTACCTTCAAGAGATTTATAGAGAACGACTGCTTAACGTACATATGTAAATTATATTTTACAACATTTAAAATATGCATTTTGTATACATCGTCAGAAATCAAGAATCGTCAATATCACAAACGGTTCACTCTTAAATGATATGAATGCAAGTATGGGTCGTAAGAAGTAATTTGGAGAAAGCATTATAGTAATGGTAATATAACGATTTATAGATAGGCATTGTAACTGTAGATTTTATTTTTATTTTATTTATTCTATAGTCACTGGTAATGTATATAGTATAGATTATACATACGATGTGATTAGAGTAAAACGGATGATCACAATAGATCGCCTTCGATCTATACGCCTGTACACTGTTAAAAATATATAGATTCGTGTTTACGACTTAAATTTGACTCAATGTTATTTAATTTTAAAATACTGTTAGATTTGGAGATTAATTGTATTGAAAAATGTCCCAAAATACCTATACATATTAGTTGCTATTATTCGTCGGATTGTCAATTGATGGAAAACAATTTTAATCAGACGTAAGTTTAAATCGGAACAACCCACGTATCCATGAAATTGAATTCCACTATTAATATTTTGAAGGAATGTATATTACAAAAAAACTCTTGGTAAATAATGTTTCTCGCAATAAATTACATGAACCATTCGATTTTTCTTCACACATTTTAGCATAAAGCCAAATTTAGCAATTTCCAATGTCATCAAATTATGATTACCATTAAGCCCCCGAGGGTGAACAAAGACATGGAAATGATGTATAAAGATTTTAAATTAGATTGGTTTAAAAGTTTTATATAAAATGCATTTTTCTTTAAAATAGATTTATGTAAAATGCTTTCCAACATATAAGTTTATAAGCCATTTGGTCTTATTTTATTCAATTGCATCAAATAATATAGTACACCTAGTGTGGTATATTAAATAAAAATTATCTTCTATATTTATTTATTATTTAGAGGTATTATAATATGTTAGCTGTAATTAACATGCATAAAATACTTATTTTTGTTATCTTAAAACTGTAGGTCTTTGAATAAAACAATTGTGAGATTTACATAGAAACCTTCCCCCTATAAAAATGTCTCAACACAAACATAAAATAGTATACTTTAAATTTGTAAGCGGTGTATACTTATATTTTTTCTTTTCATTCACATGTTTTACAGTTAAATTATTTACTGTCACTAGATTCATGGAGAAATTACTTCAATTTCTTATAGATTTATTTCGAGTAGGTACTATAAACTTTTCAGGAAACTTTACGTGTTGATAATATCAAACATTAATGGAGGGAATTTTTATCTTCACGTAATTTTCATGTCGTAGAACAACATTTTAACTATTGATTTTATATTTACATATTATACTAAACAGAGTTTTTATTCAAAAATATGAATATGACCTAAAACAATTTTCATTGTTATTGTTGAACAGTTATAATTTATACTAACAACTATTATCTTATTTAAATTGTATAGTTAAAACATACAGGTGTTTGTAAGTTTTGAAACCATATACTGCTGCTTGTATGTATATTACGTTTAATACGTTTGATTGTATGTATTATGTATCATGTAGGAATGCATATTATTTCTGAAATATAATAAATATTAAATAAATAAAACGCTAATTGAAGTGAATTGAATGTAAATGCATTTTCGTCCCTCCGCATTTGCAGGATTTAAAACGATATTTTAATGGGAATTTCCACAACGTTGCTTAAACAAATACCAAATTATTTATTTTTTTATTCATTTCACGGAATCGTTACCTAAGTAATTAAAATAAAATTATCAATTGTGTGGTGATCGATTTTCACCAGAGATAGTTTTTTTGATGTTTTTAAAATATGTACAACATATGTACTAATCCTATAATTGAATTCCAAGTTCATCCAACTATGAAACTCACAATGCAATACCCAACAAAATATTGTGTAGCTACGTTATGCAATAATTATACGTGGGGTACATATTATTTTGATCATAGAAAACAATTGAACCGAGCAATCTGTTATTTCTGCGTAAAAGAAATACTAGAAATGTATGTATGAAAATAGGGGCATTGTAAAAAACTACACAAGCAACATTGATAAATAACCAACGGCTAAATTTGTAGTAAATGTTCTTTGAAAAGTTGCAAAAAAAAAAATAATATACAAACAGGAAATGTTTACTGGATGATTCTTTGAACCAAATCAATCGTCATTTTGGAAAATTGGTCGTACATTTCTCTTGAATCATTTCGGCAACTTTTGAAATTATAACACTGTCTCCATACTTTATCAAATTATTTAATTACTTTACTAAACTTACTACAGTTTATAATAAATCAAAACAATATTAGGTGGTGGTTTTCTTATACTTAATGATAATGTTATGATTTATAATAATTAATAACTATTGTGGTTAGTATCAATATAATATTTGAATAATATTTGAAAATTATACTGTTGATTTTTCTCAATTTCTTCATAGGTTTTAATTTTAATTGACTATGATTATTACCTAACCTAGTTAGTCGCTAAACGTGGCTGATTTATGCATGCATTTTTTTCTATACATTTCTTAGAAAAAAAAATCTTTGAGAGTTTTAACTAAAATAAATTATAATGTATTACTATTTTGCAGTTAGGTTTTTTATTATTATTATAGGAGAGAGTTCAAAAACTATTATAGAAGTATGAAAAAAACCTCACATAGTTTTTACGATGGTTATAGGAAAATTAATTATAATTTTCTTAATGAATCGCTTACTTACTAGTATTTGATACAACTTCATTATATTAACAGATACTAAAAATACATGTTCAGTTAATTAAAATTCTGACTTTCAAAATTCAATATAGAATTAGAAACATATCGACGAGACTTTTCAAGTAAATGAAAAATATTATTTAGTTAATTTATTAAGATAGTTAGTATATATAAATTATTCAAGTTAAAAAAATATAGAAACATACATTTTTTAAATTTAATCATTTAACTATCTAGTTGACAGGTATCCTTTTGCATTTTGATTAATTTGATTTATTTTTAACTTAACAAGTTAAAGAACATTCTTACATGTTCTTAACAAGTTTCAAAGATTTAATCTACAAGAAAAAAGATTAAATTAGGTGAAATTAAATCTTTTATGTGGTAAATAACTCATACCGCTTTTATTATTTTATTAAAAAGACAATATTGTTTTTCAAATTATATTGACCAATACCAATTTAGAAGACTAAATATTACAAACAAATTATCATTCTAAATAATTTAAAGCCACACAAAGTTTGATTACAGCTATTTTATTTCTGATAAATAATTTTCATGTTTCTGATATTTATTTATTGTACCTAAGTGTGATATTATAAATTTAAATCCAAGGTATATTAATTTATGATGTTACTTACCTATACAATATTATGGCTGGCAAAATTATTATTTTTCAAACTTTGTCACACGCTGTTATCACTAATATAATAGGCTACATTCTTCATTGCTTCATTTCATCACGTTTCGAATCAACTTGAATGTGTTTGTTAAGTGTGTGACTAGGACTTAGGATTTATTTCCTTTTGGAAATGTTTATCTTCAGTACGTGTTCTGTATGTTGATCATAGTAAAATATATATTATATTTGAAATATTTTAGTGTCAATACGAGTTTGGATTTATACAGATCAAATAAAGATTATCTGGATGCTATATTACGTAAAATATAATGCGTTATAAAATAATATAATATAACGCATCGCTTAAATTCATTTATTACGGGTTTAAATTAAACTGGTTAAGTTTATTTAATACTAGAAATAATAAAATTCGTGTATGAACTGAATATTTTTATAACTTTAAATGCCTAAAATTATGATAACATTCAAAGTAAATAATTATATAGTAAAATGGGAATAATTGTTTTAAACAGTAATGCACGTTTATTTTTTCAGAATATAGTATAAGACACAATATTTTACATATTCAATAATTCTTTAAGTGTAAATAATTGTTAGTATATTTTAAGCTTATAGTATGTTTAGTGTCTTTGTGAAAAGAGAACGATCTATTCAACGTTTATGTCGTGTATACTTGATTAACAAATAATCTAGTTAAAAATTCCTTTTTAGTTAGCGAAGCTGTATTATAATTTACTAAAAGAATATAGGAAAATGTTTTTTCTTAATTTTTAATTTTGAGCCAAGTAATTTTTATGGTTTTTTTTACAGTATATTTTCTCATTCACATTCTTTTGATTGAAAAATCATATTGTGTTGAGGTCCATTTAAATTAGATTTTAGAATATTATAATCACGGTTGATTATAAAATAATTGTACGATGCTAGACACTAGTACACTACGTTGTATTGAGATTGAGTGAAGCGAAATGAGTGGCGTGTACTACAAGAACCCCCGAATTGTATAGATCGTATTATAGCTATACCCGAGACCGTAGGTACAAAATCCTTTTCAGGAACATGCAAAAAAGTAATTAATCACCAGCTAAATTAAATTTTAAAATATAATTGAATATATTGATTTAAATAATTTGAATAAATGTGACAACGAAAAAATGTTTTTAAAATTTCAACATTGAGATTTTAATATTATTAATAAAACGAGGGGAGTTCTTAAATTATATGTATTACTTACGGAACAAAACGTAAACGAAGTGTACGAGTATACCATTGATCAACAACATCGTTCTGTAAACTACTCGTATAGTTCCATGTGTAACTAAATAAGTATCGTTGGCCGTCATTACTGGGAGGTTATTGTCAGTATTTGTTTTGTCTACTTACACGAGTAAGACACGTTGTTCACTATTTTTGGTTTACTTGGTCTTATGGGTATATAATGGGCGTATTGAATTTAAATTATTGAATCAGGTTAGGTAAGGTTTATTTTTTTTAAAAAAAAGTAAGCGTGTAACATACTCGTATAATTTATGGGCTTTGACATAATGAATTTTATACATTTTACTATCTGAATTCCAGTACTTGCTTGGTTAATTAAGGATAAAAGAAATAAGACTGACCCATTCAATTTAAAAGCTTGAAAATTCGTATTAGTAAATATATAAATAAATGTAACCTGTTTTTCCAGTTCAAGCCATAACAATAAAAAAAGTGTAAAGTTGTACACGTAAAATGACAACATAAAATTCTAGTATTATTAATTGTGTATAGGTTTCGTCTATTTGCGGTTATGTTTGCACAAGTGTTTAATCCATTTTTCCCGATACAACACAGTTTTGTGATATAACAGAATTTGACCCTACCTTCTCTTCACTGATTGTACGTGGTTCTTTTTATACACTCCATTGGACAACTTTTCATCTGATAATTAGGTATTAGATTTTATAGATTTCGTTAGTAACCCAATGACTTGTGGCTAAGGAACCAATTGGAGTGGCTGCGTAGTAAGTGATCCGGCAAATTGGTTTATTGTTTCGAAAGAAATTCTAAAGAGGAAAAAATGAAAAAATCACTGTGCTACTTGTATTATTGAGTAGAATTGATATTTCCAGATTTTAAAATAAATTGTTACATTTAATATATATATATATATATAATATACAGTTGGTACAGTTGTAAGATGTAACAGAAAGATTTGAAAAATGTTACAGAAAAAGTATAATGTAAGAGTGTCAGAGGTTCCTGTGACACCCTGTAAATAAATAAATAAATTCATGGAATGTATACACGTGAGTCTTACAGTTCCTATTGTTTTGGTGCCACATGATGTATTATAATCGTATGCAGTGGCGCTCGAACACGTGGATTAGGTATGTGGCAACCGTCAAAATTCGTGAAAAATGGGCCAAGTTTCGAGGGGCGCAAATCGTATTTAAGAGTACCTATTACAAAAGAAAAAATTATATAATTATACACATTTTGAATACTATGTATATACAACCTTTACTGGATACTACTGATAGAGTTTAAATATTACTGCTGTAGTTCTATGATTCTTTTTTTACACCAATGGGATTTCATAAATGATCATTGTGAAATATTAAATTCTAACAACCTAAGGAACATGTTTACTAAATGGGAACAGTCAAAATAATTGAGTTAAAAACTATTTTATTGATAATGATTTAACGCTGTAGCATTATTTTACAATAAAGATTTGTTCAATGCGAGTAGTTCTATCTAAAATAAAACGTTAAATAAAGATTATGTCATAAATTAATGTAGGTGGTATATTCAAACAACTTGATGTTTTAATAAAATTTATAAATATAATACAATATACCTACATTCAAACTACTCGGTAGGTTATTATTATCAATAACAACTTTTGAAAATTAATTGATCTACGTGTATACGTTTCCAATATTCTGATTTCTCCCAGCGACATTGATATTAATATAAATAAAACTTATCTTCATAAGTAATTCGTCAATTAAGAACTCAGATTTAAGTATTGTTTCTAAGTAAATTTTTGTGTGTTTTAATTATAATTTATTAAGAACTAAATATTATAATACGACAACATTATGTGATATGCAATTTATCATATTCTTTTATGTTGTACGAAATCGATGGATGCAAGCGCACAGTGCCGTAAAATATTTATAGATCATTTTATACTTTATTAAATGTTGTACGTATTACACTGACTATTTTTAAGAGTTTCTATACAAGTTTTTCTTAACCTTGAATTTAGTGACAGATTAAACTTTTGTAAAGTTATTATGACGAATAAGTAATATAATCACTTGACTTGAGAATATTAAGTTAAATTAATTATGGTCAATCATATATACCATTATAATAAGATAACACTGAAACTTGATTTGTTTTGACCTTTATCTATACCTATCATAACAATACATTGTTGAACATTTCATATTGTGCGACACATCATGAGAAAAATCATAGCCAGATCTTACACAATAGAACGAAATAAAAAAATAAAAATATATTCATTGGACTGAATATGAAAGGTCGATAACTATCGATGAAGTTTAAATACTTGTTTAGTTTATCTAGATCAGGGGTCACCAATTAATAATTTTGAAAATTTTCGGGGGCCGTCAGAATAGCCAAACAAATATTTTTAACATATAATGTAATGAAGCAAAAGTATAACACAAATAAAAAATAATAAATTGAAAAAAATAAAATAAAATAAAATACAAATTAACAGCAATATTATAATATAAATAGAAAGTCAGGGTACAATTAGTGGTAAAAATGACAAGTAAGTTTGCTAACGAAGTTTATTCGTATTTTATTATCGGTTTTTACTTTTTTTCCTTGTCTGCGGGCCGGATAAAGTGTGTTTGCGGGCCGGATGTGGCCCGCGGGCCGCCATTTGGTGACCACTGATCTAGATATTGTTAGTAATACATCGACGAAGATAATGTAAATGTTATGTAATACTATGTATGTTTCCATTTTAATTATAAATATTTCTACTTGTTCAGTCAAAACTTGTTCACTCATATTTCAAAGTCGACAATATTACTTGTTTTGTTAACTCAAAAGTATATTACTATTTGTTTTACTCGGAATTTAAATTATGCATATAAACTATATCGTAAAATGTAATTCGCTGTTAATTTCATAATTTACATAATAATATTCTATTACCAATCAGAACGTGCAATGTTCTATACTATTTTTGTATTTAATATTTCGAGTGTTTTAATTTTTAAACGTTTAGTTAATTTTTTTTTTTGTGAATGATAAAAATATAAAAATATAGGTAGTAATAATTGTGCATTTTAATAATTTTACAATTAAAATTATTCCTACGCCCGTTATAGTTGTATGTCGATATTTTCTAAATAGATCAGGTGTAATTAATAACATCTACATTTTATAAAATAAAAAATTTAAAAAAATTAAATGGAAGTATGACAGTCAAAAATATCGTCAACATTTTTATTTTTTTTAACTGTTGTCATTTTTTTATTCGCTATTTATAATAACTTTGCATATTATCAAAACCTATATAGGTAGATGTAAAAACTATCACTCGAAACAATAACTTTGTATAATATACGACACCGTGTATATAACATAAATTAATACGTGTCGCCGATTGTATGCTATATAGTTTTTTTTATGGTGAAAATAAAAAAATACGAAATTAGTAAAAAAAAAATAATAATAATAATTAACTTTTCAACGTAAGTCTAATAGTTTGGTAGCCGCGTCCATTTAAAAATATTAACGGCATACTATTCATTTGTTTTCGTGTCGCGGCGCTCGTGTTCGACATGTTCTATTTTTCTCTTTGAATATATATTTCCGTTATTATTAAAACACGCGCTTTTGATGACCGAAAAAACGTACGTTATAAATCTGCGATGGAACGCCATTAATATTACCGCTTTCGCGCATATATATATATTATATTTGTCATGTTCTGTGTGTGTGTGTGTGTGTGTGTGTGTGTGTGTGTGTGTGTGTGTGTGTGTGTGTGTGTGTGTGTGTGTGTGTGTGTGTGTGTGTGTGTGTGTGTACTGTGTACCGTATACCAGGTACCTGCGCGGCGAAGAAAATAATGCCCGCCTTTCAAGCCCAAACGAAACCTGGGTGGTTATCATGTCAGTTTGGTTTATAAAAAAATACGCCGGTTTGAGGTTTTGAATCACGCAGGCCGGCATAATAGTATCTTTGTTTACAAAAGGGTTGGTTTCCTTGTGTCATCGCGCGCATCCTCACCCCTTTTGGTTTTCTGCACAAAGTTTTACATCATAATAATGTGCAAATCATAAAAAATTAAACGGTAAAACGATGAGTTTTGTACCTCGTCTGAAGAGTGCCCACGTACAGGCACAGGTCAAATTGTATTCGTACTGCAGTTGTAAATAGCGGCACGCGCGTAGGCAGTGTTAGCTTCGGGGATAGGTATACGAATGCGTTATCGGTTGTAATTAGGGTTGCCACCTTCGAAAGTTTGCCGACCCGGAGACAGGCCGATAAGAAAAATAAGAAAAAGAAAAAAAAGATATAGTTCCTGTGCCCCCTATGCACACAGCTTAGTAAAGTTTACAAGGTGATGAAAATATGAAATACAAAAAAAATGTAATATAATCACATATTTTATTGTTAAAAATGCAAAATATGTTTTTTATTTAAATTGGAAATCATACTTTACATTTTTTGATGCACATTTCAATAATATTTCATATTTGGGATTTTTCAAACGGTAAAAAAATTCTTGACGGTTTATTTTGTAATTCAGTTTCTCACAGAGTTCTGATTTCACCGTTTATTTTATGTAAAACCGGATTATCCGGGTGAAACCCCGAAAGGTGGCAACCCTAGTTGTAATCTGAACAATTAATCTATTATATATAATGAATTAATGAAGCAGCACGGGTTGGTTGTCTTGATAGTTTTTGACTTTGGCCCGCGAAATTCTAATAGAAATTAAGAACTACGACGTGCTTGGTTCACACTGTTTAGTTAAATATCAACGGAGTACGGGACTTGCAGCTAGAACAATGCAATAGAAATACACGTGCAAATAGGGGTTTAAAATTATCTCCGAAATATGTTTTCAAAATATATGTGACAAAAATGATTGTAATTCTTACATTTTTTGATCAGAAAATATATTAACGGCGCATTCTGTGTTAAAAGAAAAAAATAAAAGAAACATTTTTCAACTGAAATAGTTTTATTTAAAACAGTGTAACAAAATTATTGTTTTCTTCCATCAAAATATTATAAACGAAAAAGCTGATCAAATCCTTTTTTTTGTGCTCGGATTTAAATATAGTTCCAATTATAGAGGTATCGATAAAATTATATTTTATGAAATCATTAGGTATAGAAATAACTTATTGCGGGAAGTTTTATTATTTATTTCGAAACGCAAATATTGATCTACTGCAGTGTTTAAAATGAATAAAAGGGATGCACAAAAATGTTTTTATCCTGAATTATGGCAAAGTGTGATTAGTAAAACGTTGTATTTTAATTGGTACTTTCATAGAACAATTGTGTGCTTTGCCTAGAATATTCTTTAGTAATCACGAAAAATGGCAAATGCAAGAATAATTAAGAACCCTAATAATTAGGTTTACCTACTTACCATCGAAATTCGTCGAAGAACAGCCGTTGTAAATATTTCATATTTTTAAAATGTCTCATGGCAGGTAACGATTTATTACTTCGTAACAGTCTGCTGAAAGGTTTTTTCAATTAAATATATTTTTTTTTTTACGTCAGTTTGTATATTATATAAAATTAAAATAAACAATAACTCCAAAACTTAAACAGTACAATTGAAATTATACATTTTAAATTGAAACTATGTGTGATGTATAAGTTGTGTATAACTACCACACATCGTACAGCATTATATCTTAATTGCGTATTATTTGGTATATTTATAAGACTGAGAACGCGGAGCTTGTGCATGCTTCTGGAACCATAATTTATTTTAATTTATATCTCACATCGCAGTATTTGTGTTGTGTTTACTCATAAGACCTTATTATTTTTTTTTTTAAAAGACTACCTTCAATTAATAATTTGTCAAAATTGGTTCAAAGCTTATGGTATGTGTTAATATATCACTCACTGAGACATTTCACCATTGTTTTACGCCCTTAACATGGCTCATGTTGAGAAACTTTTCAATAACCTATTCTTCCTTCTAAAGCTTTTGAGTTTGTAGATACATTTATCATTTTAACAATTCTCGCCGCACGTGGTCATTTACACACGGAGGACACATATCATATGTATATATATATTTATATAAATCCAAAAATACCGTTCTAGATAACACATTTAAGTTTATATCCTTGTGTTTTTTCTTCTTATTTTTCACTCTGTCCTCTTACGAGTGGGGTTGATCTTAAGTCCGGTGTACTTGTATTTACAGACTTTCTTGCTTATCTCTTCTGCACACCGTTAAATATTTCCATTTATTATTTTCAGTTGTATTAAAAGTGAAGACACCGTACGCTCAATTCAGTGGTAGGAAATTAAAAGATGTTGCGAAATCAAATGTTCTATTATACACGGGTTGTTATGATTCATAGTTGAAACATAGTTTTTATTGAGATCAGATAGAAATCGTACGTTCAAAGAGCTATATTGGCTTTCAGTGACTTAAATTGTACTTGGATATTATTTCGGTATTGACTATTGAGTTGGTTGGATATGAGAAATTATAATTTATTAATATTATTTAATAATAAACTCCGTTAGTTAACATCAGCCAATTTGATTTGTCGTTAAAAATTATGATAGTGACATAAATTATCAGTAAATTTTAATTGGAACTATCAATAAATGTATAAAAATATTAAACTGTTTTGCATCTCATCTTTAAAACATTAAAAATTAATTATATACAATTTAATAAACTATCGTTAATAAGAAACGTTAAATGCAGTAATCTTGGACTAATATTTGGAAATAAATTACGAATTTACATTCTCCTTGTACATTCTTCATTTTTCATCACTCAAACAGAAAACAACAACAAAATGCGCGAAGGCAATCGCAAAGGTCTTAAAATTAAAAATAGTAACTATAATTAGTTGAAAGTTAACTGTTGGTGTCATAATATGTAATAAATTATAATTTTCTATTAAGCTAAAGTTGATTATTTTTTATGCGTTCTGAGGGCCGGGCATAGATTACTTATGTAGTAAATATATAACATGATCTATTTTGATCATTAAATAATTGTAATTAGTTAGTAAATTGCTGTATTAAATGATATCCAGCTATTATTTTATAATAATTATTATTAATCTTACATAACTTTACCATTTATTCCATTTATTGTTGTTTTTATATTTATTTATTTTATTTGTTGTGTCAACATACTTAATATTTTACAACGTTCCTAATATTGTTGTTGAACTTATATTTACAATTATAATTTCATCGATTTGGTCGACCATTGAGTCTGATATATACATACATATACATATATATTATTATCAAGCTTTAACGCCTTCAGTACGTTACATAAATTATAAATATTATTAATATACTTAATAACTTGAAGTCGAGTATTTTAAATTTGCAATAAAAAATGGTTATGATTTTAACCTCTTTGATTAGCTAATAAATAATTACAGTTCAACTATTATCTATGAATTAATATGTACGTATTATGCATTTGAGTAACTACGAAATAATTTAGAGAAACTTCTTGATGGATTTCTTATATTAATAATTAAATTTAAAAAATGTATTGCGACATAAAAAAATTAAAATGTGACCGTTCTCATATTTGCTTTGTGTTTTTGATTCATTATTCGACTTTCAAATGCAAAATTATTTTATTTATTTATTCTATAAATTTGTTGAAAACGTGTTAAATCTATAACGAGTGAGATTGAAATGATTTTAAATTTTAGTCACGTGCAATATTTTCATTTAAGAGAAAAGTATAATAATGTAATTTCTTTACCAAATCTGATATTACTTTTTGACAGTTCTTCGTGGCTTTAATTTGTTGAATCATGTTTACAAATAGAACATTCCTTTAATAAAAGCAAAATGAATTCAACTTCTATGAAACATACAATCGAATGTGCAACAATGTTCACGTCTTAATAATTAAATTTTTAACATAATAAAATTGTGCACCGTATAAAAATATTAGCAGTTTTACCCGTTTGGAATAGTACTCAGTCAAATCATAATAATATACTCGCATAGGACTAGAAATGTTCAGAACGTGTACCTTATTACATTTATCGGTGTACAGTGAATCAATGACAATATATTTATCTAATATCACCTACAACAAGACAAACCCATCGTTTTATCATTTACACAAAGTGTAGAGCAGGGGTGGCCAGACGGTCGATCGCGTACGATTTAAAAGTCGATCTTTGGCATCTTATTAGAATTTGTACTTGCAGTATACACTGATTGTCTCTGGTGGTTTAGACTTGCAAATTATTGTTATCATTGTTCATCATTGAAACTCAGGTCGGCGTTCAAGTCGGCCATCTTAAGAAAAATGTTATCTTAGTCGATCTCTACTTGAAAAAGTTTGGCCATCCCTGGTGTAGAGTATAGTTAGTTGTACAGGTATAGGAAAGAATCTAGTTAACTCACGCTACTTACTCACTATATATAGTCATTAATTTAATATGGCTTATTACCAGATTTTAAACAATACCGTGCATTGATATAATAACATTATTATAAAATCTGGTTTATTAAAAATGTTCGATTATTTTTAAAAGTATTTTCTTGGATATCGCTCGTAGCCTGTGGGAATATTATGAACAACTTCATCCTGTTCTGGCTATTAAGTTATTTCATAAAAGGACATTTGGTTATACGCTATGCTATTATATTATATTTTTATAGACTATTTTTTTTTTAATTAAAGCGGACAAAATAAATAAATATGAAATAACGGTAGATTAAAATGAATGAATCAATGAACTAAGACTTTCTTTAGTATTTCGTTTTCTTCTGTAGGTATAAAATATAAACGAGTAAAAAATTAAAATTTGTCAAAACTTTCCGCAATATTTCTCCCTTTTTATTTATTTTTTATCTTTAATTAAACTGTAATAGACGAGACGATTCGAGCGTTTCCGATCTCCGAGTAGTTGACCGTCGTCGTCAATGTTCCAGAATCTAGTGCACTCGTTAAAAAGGACCTTAAACGGGATTTTCTGCGTTTTGGTTTTTTTTTTTTTACCGGAACATTCCGCGCGTCGTGGTCATATTATTGTTTACGAATATCGGTACGGCCAATCGTTACGGCCGACGATTGTTGCCGTTTTCGGACCGTCGTCGGGCGTAACGTGTCACGTATTTTGACCCTATTTCCATGGCCGATCCAATCGCGTTACCAATAATTCTCATTTCTCACCGATATTATGTGTCGACGCAGGTATAAGGTCGGGGTAGTACGTCAACACGTGTGATGATACGACGAGGGTTTTAATGAACTGAGCGTTATGACACGCGCGCTTGATCGTAATAGCGCCTGGTATAATACGAGTACTAATGTTCGAAGTGGCGGTGTTTTTTGGCCTTCAGTATCAGAGCCTATACAAAAGTTGATAAAATCATTTTCGGTTGTTATACGCGAAGAGTGATCGGTGGTAACTCGTGTTCGTGCTGTAACGAGATATCATTTACGAGATATAGTTAAAAAATATCGTTAACGGTGAGTGCACACTACACCTACCGATAATAACACTTACAGCGATAATATATACTAGCAATAGTATTAGTTTATAACCAATGCTTTAACTATCCAACTATAGATTGTTGGAAAATACAATATGGTCTTACGACTTCGCGGCCGATTGGAAGCATTGTTTTGTGGATGTTGATATTGCTATACTAAACGCGAATCAATAGATTAAAATTATCTATCTGTATCGAATACCGTTGGAATATTGTAGATGTGTGAAGTCAGGTGTGTAAGATTTGGTCATTGTGTTGGAAATAAATCGGAATCACCTGATCGAATGTGAATGTAAACTTATGAAACCCAAGTCAGTCGAGACCAAAGTGCTGATGATCAAACATTAAAAATCGGGAAACCGATCGGGTAAAGATAGTTATGATAAACGTATTTACATAATATCGTGTTCGGAATTTGTTCAGTACTTACTTTTCGATACTCTATTAGCTTTCTACAAACATTTGATCTTGGAAACAAACAATAATTCATTTTCGTGCTAATGATGCTTTTGAACTTTTAGTCTGTGCAGCGCTCGTGGTTTTTAGACTCTTTTCTGTTTGCGCGACCGTGAATTGATGTAACATAAACACGCATGTAAATACGTGATATAAAATAAACATTTTTATCGGTGCGTACACATAGTATAATAGACGTCGGCAGACTGAATGTCATGGATCGAATACTTTATATAACGTATAGTTACACGCGCAGCATTGATAGTAAAAAATGTATGCCTACACTGACGAAATCCTTGTGTGGTTTATGGCTATGCCCGTAGCAATATAATACGTATGCCACGTGTCGTTACGTGTGCTCACGTTTACGCGTGAGGAATGGAATCGTAGCGAAAAACAATTATTGTCGACAAAACCGCGATAGTTGTGTTACCGTAACGGTCCAGAAAAGTTTTATTTATAAACATGGCACACTTGGTCAGACTACGGGTATTTATATTTAATTAACAAAACCTTAAGCGTTGTCATATTTTCGTGAGAATACAAAAAATACGATTTACGATTTCGGTTACGATCGAATCGTGTCCGGGATTTTCATAAGGAACAGCGCGTAGTCCTATTCGGTGATTGTGTTTTTTTATTTTTATGTAATTATCGTGGAATCGATTAATATGCTTTATCAACTGCATAACGTTAACATTAATTTAATATTATAGCGTTGATTCTGGCGAGGGTAAAGCGAAAACAACATTAGGTAATACAATATATATTTATGATATCCTGAAACGTACACACACACACATACGCGCACGCACGTGCAAAAAAATAGATAAAAATAACGATTATAATATTATATTTGTTATATTCCACATGACTACATCTCCGTCAGTTGTAGGTCACGCCATAATTGAGAGTAAAGTTTAGTTCATCATGGACGCGCGTCCGCTTATCTTTTCTAATCTATCAACTGTGCCGGCCGATTTAGACTGTCCAGTGTTACTATAAAAAATAGTGGCTAGTACACTTGCGGTGATTTTCGATCGTCTTTTCGATTTACGTCTTTTGTCCCTGGGAATCTGAGCTAAAATGTTATCCGAATCGTCACGTCAGACGTCACACATGTCAAATGAAAAGTACAAACAAGTAAAATGCACTGTTTCTCCAACAACAATTTGGTCGTCATGGTAAAATCATGGTTGAATTTTATGTTAATATTTTATATTACGGTTGATACTATGATTTTGATGACTATTTTTTTATATGAATTTACCATGACGACAAAATTGTTGTTAGGAAAACAGTACATTTTACCATTTTGTGTTCTATGTAAGACTATCCATGTGCTAATCTATGTACCCGTGAATACTGTATGGCGTGCATACTCGATGACGTCGAGTGCGACATCCTCCAAGCTGTTTTGGATTTTCAAAAGAACCATATATGCGTTTCATAAATGAGAACATAATATCTTGCCAATAACTGCCGTAAACCTTTTTTTCCGGCACAAGCGTATCGCGGATAATGATAAGAAGTGAAAGGATAGCGGATGAAAAATGTTGTAGACTCCGACCGAGCTTCAGTAGGCCACGTTGTCCTCCGTATAGTCATCCCGACTGATTGCAGTCACTGTTCTTATCATGATACTTTGGAGGAGGGGGAATCCAGTATCGTTATTTGCACAGCGTAGAAATGTAGTTGTCGAAAAAAATTCTAGATCAGGAGAGATGGATCTTTTAAATTTGGAACCAATTTACCATTGCTTTTGAAAAATGATTCTGATTGAAAGAAGTCAGGTGGATCAGTTTATATTTCTTGAGATGATCGATATAGTAGTAGAACCAAATTTCTTAATGAGGTAGGTCGAAATTTTAATGTTTTAACTCTTGCAGAAAAAATATTTCAAAAATTATGAAATTTTTATGCTTACATAGGAACCTACTAATTTTTCAAGTCTCTATGATAAATATTAATAGAACAACAACCCAATAAGGCAATAACTAAAATCGTGTGATTAAAGTTCGTTGAAATACTTAACTTCGTAAAAATTATATTTAATAATGTTATTAAAATGTGTGTTGCGACTATCCGGTTAAAATTTTCTTATTTGCTACAAAGAATGTCTTATGCAAAATGTTGTATCCCTCAAACATAGTGGACAGTGCGTGATCAAATATACTAGACGGTGCATTATCGATCTAGATTTGTGGTTTTTGCAATTTGTTCTCAAGCATTAGGAAAACTGTTGAGATATTTAAAAATTGCCCTTCCAAAGTACCAATTAGATATAATTTTCTAACAATAACCTCCTAGTATCGTGATAATCGGAGAGCAATTTCTTTTGGTCTAAATCAGTGTTTCTCAACCTTTCATAAGTTACCACCCCCTTGAGCAGCAATAATTTTTTTAACGCCCCCCTATGTGGAATTCTAAAAATTAAGATGATACGGTGTAATAAAATATAATGTGCACGCACAATTGCCAAAATAATAAGGATAGTAAATTGGAAAATAATCAAAGATAAGTTATTGTGCATTGCTCAACATAGTACCATTGATTATAAATACTAGTATTTTATAAAAAATGATAGTACCTATTATTTTTTATAGTGATAGATAGCTATTATATGGATTATCAAGTATGTATTATTTTTAGGCGCACCATGTACAACGTTTTTGCCGTGAACACCCTCGCCGCCCCCTTACCACCCAAACCTAGTTCACCGCCCCCCTGCCGCCCAAAAATAGTTCATCGCCCCTCAATTACCCTCCACCGCCCACTGGGGGGCGATATCGCCCCCGTTGAGAACCACTGGTCTAAATCGTAAACACGGATAAAAAAAAATTAAACACACATCATGATAAGACCAATACATTCCTAGTTTCACTCAGAAT